>JARHVA010007257.1:0-190000 GCA_037957365.1 Torreya grandis | reverse complement strand
ATTGCCAATGGAAATAGAGGTTGAATGGGACACATTTTGTAGATTGACAATGTCCTGTAATTTCTTATTTTAATTCTTTAAAAAAATATCATTCATTAGATAAAGATAACAATTTTATTTTAGAACTTAATGAGATTTTAATTTTAATTTTTTTAATATTATAACTTGGTATGATATTTTTTATTGAATAACATATTTTTATTAATGTAATAGTTATAGTATACTGTTAGTCATAGGAAAAAAAGGTATATGGAAAAGTCACACCCCACAAGTAAGATCTAATCGAGTTTAAAATGTATTAGGAAGAGAGAAAAAATTAAAAGGACCAAATCAATGCTACTCAAACCATGAGTTATACTAACTCAAGTGCACATCAACCAAAAAAAAGATAAAAAATGAAAAAACAAGAAGGATATAAACTAAGTAGTAACAATGAACATCGAGGGTAGTAGAGGAAAAATTGAAGGAGAAGGGGGTTCTTCCTTAACCCTCCTGAACGATGAGGTCCTCACCAACAAGAGATATAATCCATCATATTGTTACTTTTATCATATTCTTCCTTTCATAAGGGTGAAATGGAAAGATCCAACCATGAAAAATTATCTAGTGGAGGGAGGGCCCAAACCCCTTCCTCCTTCCCCCTCCCTCCAACAACAACCTTTGTTAGCTTTATTAGACACACATGGTATCAAGATGACCAATGAGAGAAAGAAGAGGGCCTCCTTCATATTTTAAACCATTTATGACAATCCCTACATCCATGTCCACAAGGAGTAGAGTGGTGGTGGCAAGGGTTTGTAGGGTCATAGCTAAAAATACAAGGAACATTCCCCTAATGGTCTTATACAGATGGTGAAGCTCAAGCCAGATTTAATCTATTTATAACATGGATCTAGAGACTAACATTAGAAATCATAGAAACTATTATTTACAAAAAATAGTTTTTCCATTTCTTCAAGATCAAAATAATCATTATTTATAGTTTACCAAACCAAAAGTACAATGCTACCATGGAAAATCTACTTTATATTGTAAGAAGTGAGGCATAGTCCCCTAAGAAAGACATTTTCCAAGTGAAGATTTTAGTTTTAAAGCGTTAAAAGAGGGTATGATTCCATAACCAAGCAAACTGAGCATGAGGAAAAAAAAAAAAAAAAAATTGTTTTAGAGTTTCTGGATGGTGATAAGGCAAAAAAATATAATTTGAAAACCCCATGTATATGATATGGTCACTTATAGGGAAACCCTAGTAGAGAATACACCAAAGGAAATGGAATTTTTTAGGATTTATTAGAATATCCCAAATGGTTTAAACCCTTCTAATCCAAACAATATGAAGAGATCATAGATTACATTAATGATTAAAAAATTTAGTGTCAATGTGTTAATGAGCTAATAGATTATACCCAAGTCAAGAAGAATATGGACAAAAGGATATAATTCTAGGCCAATGTCAATCCTTTCACCATGTCATAAAGGATGAAATGCCAATATTATTATATAAATAATTCTCAGGTATGAAACTATGAATATCATAAATGCATTATGCATCTTCATTGTTCATATTGAAGTTATCTTTCACAAGATTCTAAGGGAGCTAGCCCTGATTAATTTTGCAAAAATGTTCCCCAATGGTTTTAATACCATTTTTAAACAATCTCAATATCTTGATCCAAGGGACTAGGGAAAATGATTTTTTTTGAAAATTGATCATTTGAGAGCACCATAGGGAGTGAGAATTTACATAGAGACCATTTTGAGACTCATCTCCCACCCAAATGAGGTGAGGTTTAAGTTTTTCCCAATCCTACAAAATTTTATGCATAACAAAGGTAACTCCAATATTAAAAGGAATAGGTGTAATGAAAATATTTTGCATACCAAAGAATTGTAATGACCTAATATTGAAAGGGAATCCCTCAAAAATATAATACCTTAACAAAAGTTTCCAGGCATCATCAAACCAAATGCCTAAAACAATGAACTAAACTCAGGATACTCCACTACCAATGAAATCCATCCAACCAGGAAGGTTTGAGAGAGAAATATTTGTGATATCATTGGATTTTAGAGAGGACCTGAAAGTAAGACAAAATATATCAAGGCATTTTATAGCAATTTTAACAACATCCTCTCCTTATTGAAGGGTAAGAATGAGTCATCAATGAAGTGCCCATTAATTAACTGATGGTCTAATTTAGGGATTTAAATACCCTTTACCAGACCCTTGGAAACATAATTATCCAAAAGATAACTAAATCCATCAGTAGCCAAAACATAAAGAGAATTCACTAAAGGATAACCCTACCTATTAGATCTATGAAGTTCAAAATGTTGATATTGGGGAAAATTGATAGTAATGCAAGTACCAACATATTTTAAAATCATATTGATATGCTTCATAAACTTGGATCTAGAACCAAGAGCCTAAATCATTTCTATAATGAATGACCACTCTATTCGATCATAATTGTTCTCAATATCTCTCTTGATAAATAAAGATTTGTTATTGGAGACTCTAGCCCATTCCATACCTTCTTAGGCAACAATGACATTCTCAGGAATGTAGCTATGTTAAATAAACCATGTTTGTTCACTTATAAATACAAAAGGAAGAATATGCTTTATTTTGAGTGTTAGAGTTTTATAAATACTTTTATAAGATATATTAAGAAGGGTGATAGGTCTCCAATTATTGATGACTTTAGCATCAAAAACCTTAGGTATAAACTTGAATATTACCTTTTTTTATTATAGGGTATAAATAATTAGTCAAAATAAATTTTAAGTAGAATATGTGAAGATCACAACCCACATTATCCCATAGGATTTGATAGAACTAAAAAGGAAAGTAATCAACACCTTTGTATTTTCTAGTGGCCATTTACAAAATAACTTCCTTAAGATCATTCAAGCTAAAGGATTAATCACAATCTAATATTTTCTTTAGAGATATTATAAGGGACAACACCAAGGCATTGAGATAGATTATATTTTTATTCAGGAGTGACGGGATTGAAAAATATCGGTATATTTGGACACATACCAAGATAGTGGTGCACAAAGGATTACAAAAGATAAATTTATTTTTTAACTTTAACTCAAGCATCATTAAGGTTTTTTGTTCTATCAGCAACTCTTCTTGAATGAAGTAGAGATAATAAATCCTTGCTTTCTTTTATTTTCATCACATACATATGAGAATCAAGGTGTGCTTCTCTAGCTTTCTATGCCTTTTCAATTTGGATTTTATGTCTCCAAAGGATACTTGAGTCTAAAGCCAAGTATTAAAATGAAAATACTCAAATTACTATAAAATCACAAGGATTTCATGGTTTTTAACATGGTGAATGTGTTATCAAAAGATAAATTTTTTTCCATATATTCAAATAAAAATGGTAGTGCGATAAATTCCATTGGACTGCCATTAAATCCAACTAGTATTCATCGTGGGTCTAGGTATAAGATCCAAAATCAAATAATAGGCCCATAGTTATTCATGCTGTATATGATCTTTCTTGAGAAAAACCTACATATTTTCGAAGGTATAACTTAAAGAGTAGTCAATTGAATACATAAACACATAGGATGATAATCTAACAAAAGATTAAAATTTAAGTTTTTGGTATTTACTTACATTAGTTTTTGCACCTAAACATACACTTTATAAAGGTAAAGGTGATTTATAACAACATATTAGATATTTCCATGTAGTATGCTTAGATTATTTTTCTAATTTAGGCTACTAAGCAAAAAAGAGTTACATGATTCTTAAGGACAATGCATTATGCTGCTTTTATTACATTCATTTCCAATGAATTAATTTTTTCAATGTTTTTTATAATAAATTATTTTCTAAAATTTATGTCAATATTAGTGATAATGTTTCTTATGCTTAGGTTAAAAAACTCAAGGGCCTTGAGCCCATTATTGACTATGTGCTCAATTATAAGACTATTCTCTCAAAAATGATAAATCTTATGTTTGATATAGAATTGAAAGACATATTAGAATACATATTATATATCTTCAACATGATTTTATTATCTTCAAACACTTTCAATCATTCAGTGATGTGTGGAATATGTTCAAAGACAATAAAATTCAAATACTTACTATATTTATAAGCTAAAGTATGGAACTAATCCTCCAACATATAATGACTCCAAGTTTCAAAGATACCCTACTTTCAAATATAAATCAAATGTTCTCAAGAATAAGTCCAAATAGATGGTTAATGAAGTTTCAGATGTGACTTATAAGCTTTTTTTACTAGCTCCACAAAGGAGTAAATTTATAAAACTATTACAAACTTCTCATAAAAATTTATATAAGTTTCTTGATTTTTCTCCCTTTACAATAGATCTTAATTTTAATATCACATAGTGAAACAAATTCAATATCAATGATTATTATGGTCTGCATATATGTTTAGAACATTCTATAAGTACGTTCTTTTGTTTGATACATAATATACAAGATCTAATTGAGGATAATGACATTCACACAACTATGAATGAGATAATTTCAAAACCTAACGCGAAGCTTGATAAATTTTCATATCCTTTTCCAAAACATATGACACAATAAACTAAGGTTAATATTGAGGTGAATATAACTTACAATGCACATCCTCCTCTTTATTATTATGGTTATAAAATTGAATAAATTCATCCTACAAATATTATTACCTATAGATTTTCAAGCACACTCATACAAGCACCTTTAATAGAAATTTATTATCACGTGATTTTTTATGACTATGTTAGTGTACATTTTTTGTATGTACTTTCAATTATTTGTGTCCTATACATAGTGTTATGCTGGATAATGAGCTAAATGAAAACATATGCACTATGAAATTACTAAATAGTTTTGGATACACACATAATTATTTTATTAATACAACTACATTTTGAAAGGATTTTATGTAATTATAAAAAACCCTTATTGGTTAATTATAATACTAATTATGATAGGGCCTACAAATATTTCTATTTGGTTCTTGTTATTTCTTAATAAATTAAAATTTGACATGTAAAACCATCTTAATATTCCTAGTATATCTATGGGTACATAAAATATTATTAGTATGTCTATTCTTAAAATATTTATGGGTACATAAGATATGTATACAACCATCTTCAGTACATCAATTTTGTATTTTTATCCATAGAAACAAAGTGGCTTAAGTTTCAAGAATTTTGTATGATTCTACCATTAACACAGAGACATTTACTCTACTACCTCCACCACAACCTCTATAGATTCATCCTATGAGTGAAAATTAAAATAATTTCATTGATATTCAATGAATACTAGTTCTCCAATGTCCATTACATCAATCATATTTTCAAGTTCAATATAAATTGCCTGGTATTTCATGTTCTAAGCTATTTTTGTAACCTATTCCATGTGTTCCACAATGAACACCAACACATTTTATTTCTATAAAAAAAAATTTATAAAATTATTATGGCTATACATGTAATTAGCATTATCATCTTGACTATGATTATGACATGGAATATTTTATAGCACATGATTGGTTCTGCACACTAATATTTTATATCACATGATTGATTATGCACACTAACATTATTTTTTTAATCCATGATTGATTTTTTTGTTTGCCACAGTATGTGATGAATTATGTCTCTTACATTGTATGTTTTATGAGTGTATTTATTATAGTTTTTCATATCATGTGTCTATTATATTTGAGGATCCTCTAGTCCATGTCATGGCCATTATGATGTGTCACTTTTGGATGGCATGAGTGTTGATTTCTAAATTATCTAATAACAATGGTTTGACTGAGGCTTGGTATTCATAAATATTATCATTTTTATGGTATTGTAAGAATTATATGACTAGATTAGGGATTTTGTGGAAGTAGAAGTAATTTTGGGACCTTTACATCTCAACTCTAAAATTTGAGATAATTTTTTGACCAGCAAAAGTAAAAGAAGTTTTATGCAAATTTTAAAATAATTTGACATCCTCTGTCTAAGACCAAACCACATGCTCCAAGAAATAAATTCATCATGTCATGATCAACCAATCTAATTTAATATTATATAATATTATTATATATTGAGTGTTTACAATAAAATATAATGTGTCTTACAATGTTATATATTGAAAATCAATTCTTTATTTTGAAGGTTCAATATGTTTTTATTTAAACTAAAATATAAGACATAAAATTAAATGGTCAATATTATTAATCTACCTTGGTGAAAGAATTATGAATCACATGTTTTATTTATATGACACAAAATCTCAAAAATTTATTTTTAGAATAAATTACCACAAATAATCATGATGAAGGTTTTATGTTTATAATTAAGAAATTTATTTTTAATGTGAAGGTAGAAAAACAAGTTGTGAAGTTATTATAAATACATCAAAAATATAGATATTTAATATAGGTGTCCCTTTCCACACATGGATGATTGGATGTATTATTTAAGTAGATCATTATACTTAAATAATAATTAATTGAAGCATTAATACCACCAAATATGCATATGGGAAGTTCATGAGTGGAAGATTATTTTTAAAATGTAAGAAGGATTATATGAGTGGTTATTCATTCCATTTGGGTTGACTAACATGATGACTACATTCATGAGACTCATTAATTAAGTGATATAATTTTTTATTGGTAATTTTTGTGTTTGTGTTTGGATGACACTCTTATTTTATAAATATAAACTAATAGTACATAGTACATATAAAAAAAAGTGTTATAGTGGTTTTGAAATGATTTTTTTTTTTTAGTTTGAATAAATGCAACTTCATAGAAGAGATGTTAAATTATTTGAGTTTTAATATATCAAATATAGGTTTTAATATCAATCAAGAAATGTTTAAACTATCCTTAAATTATCTTCCTATAAAATTATATTTCAATCATGAAGCTTTCATGGATTAGATATTTATTATATGAAGTTTATTTTTAACTTTAGTGGAAGATGTGTGCCTCTCACACAAAGTAGTGTAAGGTGATAGTGTTAGATGTACAATCACTAAGAGGTGGGAGGGGGTGAATAAATGATCTTAGATATTTAAATTACAATTGAAATCTTTAAAACTATTAGGCAATCAACATATATCAATCTATATCAAGTAATATTAACAAGAGAACTCATTCATTTAATGCATACACATGATCAAACACATAACACATAGTTCCTATGAGAAACCCTCATGGGGAATAAAACCCTCTCTTAAGTCTAAGATAGATTGACTAATATCCTATAATAAATTACAAATAAGACATTTTTCAACTCCTTTAGACTATCAAACCTTGATCATGTCCTCCTTACCAAAGGCATTTAGTGAAACACCTATTTCACAAGGAGAAAGTACCCCTAAGGAAGCTCAAGTCCTTTAGACCCTGCTTTAAGTGAGCACCTACACCTTAGAACTTATTTCATCAACACATAATGAGTGATATATATTTATATAACATCTACACTAGCTCTATTTATCTTATACAATCCTCTCACATAGGCATGCCACACTCTCTCTTCTTCTTCACTCAAACTATCCCCATATGCACACTCAGACCGCTTCACATATCCTAAACTATAAGAGTAATTTTATGACATCATAAATATGACCTATAGGTCATACACATAGTCATGAAGTTTCTTTGCTCATCAATTCATCAATTGGGCACTGTACCTCTCCTTCACTCCACAACTCTCACACATACCTTTCACAAGTCTTCCACACACCTAGAAATAAACACATTTGGCTTCACCATTATATAAAAATCATGAATTAACAAGATCATAATATTTATATGTTATCCATAATACATGACTTAATTATTAATTCATCTCACATGGGTTACAATTAAAGCACAATCCACTTTCAAATAGTCATGAGTCACTTATAGGTCCTATGGAGACCCATTAAACTCTTTGACACTTTTTAGATAAATTGAAGAGCATAGAAACACTTTATAAATTGTTATGTAAATAATAAATTACCCCTTATTCATTATAAAATTCTTATAATCATCATTTCACTCTTTTCTTCAAGCTCAATCAACTCAAATAATAGCCTTGTTCATAAGGACACCATAAAAGAATACACAGTCAAATTCTAAAGCATTGTTCATACTCAAGATAGAATGACCACACCTGAAAAATGTAAAAATATCATCCTCATGTAGTCTATAATATTCTCTAATATCTATTTTAACATTAAACATTGACACAACAATAGTACAATCTCAAACAACAGTCCTAGTATACTTGCAAAATATGCACGAACACACTGTCAACTTTGAACCTTTATAACTTTGATTGTATACATGATTAGACCTTAAAATTTATATTTATAAATGAAATTTGGATTCCTCTAAAAAATTTGTTTTAAATACATGGTTAAATTCTACTTGGATCAAAATTTATGGTTGAAAAACCACATACTAGTTTTTCCTTTATTAAATTCAAGTTTTCAAATGCAAACGGTTACAGTTAAACATCCAAAATCATGCTTGAATCTTGTGTCCTTGTCACTTCATATTTATTTCATACAACATATCTCATTAAATATTTAATTCATATAACACCAATTCCCACATGTTAAATCTTGAGCATGTTGACCTCATCTCGTGAAATCTATAAATTTTGACTGCATATACTCTATCGATTTCTTCAAGATTATCCTCATGTTAGTCATGCTAGATAGTTATTTATTTGAACTCTTAACTTTATTTCACACCATTTATCTCTATTAGTAATAACATCCACTCATTTATTATCCTAGGAGAATCTTGATCTTTATCTCTACTCAATGTTAAACTTTGAACACTTTGACCTCTTTGACTTGTTGCATATCATAGATATAGATGTATGAACTACTATGCACCATTAATATTTGTGGATCAGTCAGGTCCTTATCAATATCCATACATAATTAGATCAATTTTTATGATTTTATATGAGCCATGGGATCTCCATTTGGTAATAGTCTTTATCTTTGCTCAAAAATTACTAAGTATAGGAACCCTTACTTATCTGCCTAAAAGGCAAACTTAATCAGATATATCTTTTACCTCTCACACTCACATAATATGAAATTTGGACCATATGATCTCTTCATATTAGATATTCCAAACATGTATTAAAATACTCCTCAAACCCTTCCATGTGTGAGATATAATTTCATTAAAATGCTTAGTTAGATTTTTTCTCTCACAAAGCCAACTATGTCAAGAAATGTCTAGAAAGCCAACTGTGCATATGCATAACTCTTGATGCACTTCATTACATGAATTTAAAATTAAATAAAATAAGCTAAAAATAAAACTAAACAAAACCATATGGTCACCTTCTCCTAAAACATCCACACATGTGAGATATGTAATCATCAAAATGCCTACTTGGCTCTCTCTTGCCACATGTAAATTTGGCTAAGTATGGGAAAACACTATCAAAATACTTGAAATCCCAACTTTGCACCCACATATATTTGACTAAAAATATTTTTATGACCTTATAATTAGTGCATATATACTAGGGACTCATGTGATGACAACCATATTACGAACTCCCCTTGACTCATCCACATGTGGCAATGCTGATGTTAGCAAATTGCCTACTCATATTTTTTACCACTAGATCCAACATGTCTACATGAAATAAATGGAATATAAAATGTATTCCAATAATGTACATAATCAATAAAATCTTAAAAAACCTCTTATAGTACCCCTTACGTATTTTCAAATCACCATAATCATCCCTAACTATCTCTAAACATTTCAAAACTAAAGATCAACCAAGCTAGTTTCAAGCATACTAGGACAAGTACATTTCACACTTTGTCATTGTCACTTAGGCTATAAAATTAATTAATTCACTCACCAATCCACCTCCATGACATAATTTAACACTCTCCAATAATATCCCCCTTTGTCATTGATGTCAATAAACATCAATCAGCTCACCTTCTCTCTCTTCAAGCATTCTCATAATAGGAAATTTTTCCCCCTTTGACACAATGACAAAGTGGGAACCAACTAATCCAAATGACCTAAAAATACTATCAAAAAAATTATACCATCTTATAAAGATAGTAAAAACTCCCCCTTACCTTGATCCTACCTCTTCTTGCCTTGACAACTTCTTCTTGATCTAGAAAAATACTTTCTTCAACCAAGCACTGCAACAAATGAAGAAAGAACATATAATAATACTAAAATATAATGGAAAATATCAATAAACATATGAGATGGACTCCCCTTAAAATTTATGATCCATTGCATCACTTGAGCATCTTTAGATCTTCAAACACCATGAAAAATCACCATACAAACTCAGTAGCCTTCTCTCTCAAACCACCTTAAGGATCACCAATAGAACTTTATGCCACTAAAAAAATATGACACATGATATAAAATACCATATTAACACTCCTTGAAACATACATACCTTTATATTTGGGATAAATTGAACAAAATACACTCATCTTCCCACTAGGCATGTTTAGTCTTCTTGAAGCCCTACCTAGAACTTGTAGATCCCATAAATTTTAGTAGAAATGGCTTCAAGAATTGAAACTTCATATCTAGGTAACTCTCATATGACCCATCAAGTACACCAATTTGAAACAACTATCTCATCATCTACAACATACTTCATTCACAAACCAACTTACCAATTATGCTTCCATCAAGATAAAAACATGAATGAATTGAAATATGAAAACCTTATTATCTCTATGAATCTTGATTTGACAACCCATTTGGCCCATTCAATATATTAATAATTCTCAGATCTTAACTCATAAGGCAACCCACTTTTCTAGAAGAGCCAAAAACCCTAGAATCTAAAAATAAACAAGGTCAACATAGCACCTTCTAGTCAACGCACACTCCTAAAACTTATTGAAAACCTAGAGAAAACCATTACACACTTTTAGACCAAGTTTTGAGATTCTACATATTTGGTAACCCATATGTCCTATAACCCATTTTAGAACCTACAACTCATATGCACAAACTAGAAAACTTGAGAGCAAACAAAAACCTAAAATTTTATTTTAACATACCTTTAGACCATAAAACCAATTAGATCATGCTATAATGAGGTCAACAGACCATCTATGCAAAAAAATTATCTTGAAAAAACACAAATCCTATTTCACCACTTAAAAATATTTAATTTGACCCTGTAAACTAACCAAATATAACTATGACATCACTCTGACATCACCATAGCATCTCTTCCACTTGGACATGTCTTCTCCAACTAAAAACACTCATTTTTAGCCTTCTAGGATGATCTAAAGAACACCACAACAAAACTTGCTTTTCCAGTAGAAGGAGTCTCTTAAGAAGCATAGATAGAGACATCCTTTTTATTACAATGCTCTTTAGAATAAAGTGAATCTAGGAGTGGCCCACATCTCCTTAGTAACCATTGGAATCCTCTTGTAGCTATAATATTTCATGCTTTTGTTCTCCTTCTTCTTAGTATATGCGATGACAAATGGTTGCTTTTCTCTATTACTCTCATTCTCTTCTAGGATATAATTGACAACACATGAGGCAAGTATGGAATCTTGACATACATTTTCATTTGAATAATCCACCTTGTAGTTAGGAACCTCATCACTAAGCACTAATAATTGATGTTATGTGTATGATACATGTTCGGTAATGGCAAGATGTTCACTTGTATCCATACAAATCTCATAACTAGCCTCAACTAGTACCTTGGTCTTCTTTTTGAGCTTGGTCTCTTCATTCTCAACATGAGCAAATAATTAGATCCCTTGCCACTCTTCTCCATCTATATCATTCTCCACCATAGCAAACAAATTACTTGTAGTAGCAGACACATCATGACTCATCTTTAGTTTCCATGAGCTAATTTGCCTTTTTCTTAAAATCTTGGAGCTTGATTGAATATATTCTAACTTGTAATCCTCTACTTGTAGAGTATAAAAATGTTAACTCTCTATTCAAAATTTTAGCAAACCATACTCCTTGATGGAAACTTAACTTATCTTACCTTGTTCGGGCAATGTTTTGCAAAGTGTCCTACATCATGATAGTTAAATCACTCAACCTTGCTCACACCTTTTGACTGATTATTTCCATCATAGTTTAAGTAAATTTATTTCTAATATATATCTTATATTCTATAACCCTATGACTAAATTGATTACATGTATAGTAAGAATTGAAACTTGCATACCTCATGTCATTTGGTTGTCTGATGAAAAAATGGACCATCAAAAGAATTCCACTCATTCACATAAGAACTTAAGGCTTTAAAAACATCTTATAAGACCCCTTTAACATGTTCAAATCACCATAATCATCCCTAACCATCTCTAACCATGTTAAAACTAAAGATTAAGCAAGCCAACTTCAAGCATACTAGGATAATCACATTACACGCTTTGTCATTATCACTTACGCTATCAAAGCACTTCATCCACTCACCAAGACACCTACATGACATCACCATGACATCATTGATAACTCTCCAATAGATAGAAGAGGTTTTTATATATTGTATAAGAATAAAATAACTTCTGGGAGGTGAATAAGAAATTTATTGAGTATATAATTTTAGAATCACTTGATATCAATAACGTATTTCAATTTGATTTTGATTCAAGTTTAGGATTTATGATGAGCCAAAAAAGTAGACCAATTGCTTACATTAGTAAGAAACTAAATGATGTAAAAATAAAGTATTCATTATATGATTAGGAGTTAATACCATAATGAAAGCATTCAAGAAGTGGTATCCAATGAATCCATTTGTCTTGTTTATCAAAAAATAAAACAACTAAGATACCATTATTGACATTTTTTGACTACCTATGTTTGTCTATCACATTGAGAATGATATGATGAGCTATGAGTTAACTAGGTACCCAAACATGCATAGAATTTAGTCTAAACATTACTAGTAAATATGAGGTTTTGGTCACTTATAATGATCTTTAGAGTACCATACAATTTTTAAATTGTATTGAGAAAGAAAAAATATATTTTACTGGCAATAAATGGATATTATAAGGATTAAAAATGAAAATACTTTTTGAGTTGATCCACAACTACCATGATAATGCTTTTACCCTTGGACTATGGTAACCCCATAATGAAATCCATATAAACCTCCTCCCAACACTAGATAGGGATAGATAAAGGTTGAAAAAGACATGGGGTTTTAAAAATTTCACCTCTTTATCTGTTGACATATCATGAATTCAACCATATATTATTATGCATCCCCCTTCTATCCTTCCCAAAATAAATATTTCTTGATACTATGATATCTTTTCAAAAATTAGGATTGACCTCTAAGTAGACAAGCATGAAGTTCTTGAATAATTTTATGTCTAAGGAGATAATGCTTATAGAGGTATAATATATATTTATACCATATGATTTCCCATTTAATGTAAATATTTTGTATTTGTTGAAATGTTGTTGAAGATTTTGAATCAAATCTTTGGTAGCTCTATCATTCTACCATTGAGATCTTGCTTCCTCTAGCCAATTTGCCCACCATATGGTCATGGCACATAATAATACCTCAATTGATTTATCCTATCAGGAGAGGGCATCTACCACCACATTTTCTTTTCTTTTCTTTTTCACTATTTAAAAATCATAGGATAACATTTTAGTCACCAATTTATGTTTTTCTTCAAATGATAACCTTTGTTCAAAAAAATATGTCAGGCTATCATGATCGTCCTTTACCTCAAATTAATGACCCATCAGATAAGGTATGTATTATTTCACTACATATATAATAACCATCATCTCTTTCTCATAGATTGGTTTGAGCCTATATTTTCCCTTCATTTAACAACATTAAAATTATGGCGGTCTACCTTCATGTGTGACTATAGCCCCCATGCCATATCCTAATGTATTGCACTCCACAACAAAAGTTTATAAAAAATCCTTATTAGCCAAAACTAGAATTGCAAACATATCTATTTCCAATTGTTAAAATTCCTTAGTAGCTGAATTAGTCCACTAAAAGTAGTCTTTCTTCAACAAAGAGGCAAATGTGGCTCTCATGCTACCATAATTTTTGACAAACCTATGATTATAACTTGCTAACCTTGTAAATCCTTAGAGGCTCTTGGGGGTCTTTGTAATTTACCACTCCGTCATTACGTGGATTTTTAGGATCAATTTTCAATCCTTCATGTGGATCTAGAACTAAAATTACCTATTTCACATGCTTCAAATGGTATTCCAATTTTTTTTTGTATATGAGGCTATCATCAAAAAATACTAATACAAACTTTCTAAAAGATTGCCTAAAAATAGTATTCATCAATATCTAAAATTTATATGATGCATTTGTGAGGCTGAAAGGCATAACCATAAGTTCATAATGCCCTTCATGAGTTATGAAAAAAAATGTAGGTATGTCCTCATCACGAATATGAATATGATGATACCTGAAGTGAAGGTCTAACATTGTAAATTAAACATGACCATGCAATTCATCTATAAAATAATCAATTACTAGAATAAAAAAACTTATCATTCATGGTGTACTTATTGTGTTCTCTATAGTCTAGGCACATCCTTTAAGTGTCATTCTTATTTCACACCATGACCACCAAAGATAAATATTCACTTTGACTATGTCAGAGGATTCTTCCATCCAACATATCCTATACCATATTTTCAATTTCACTCTTTTAGGCATAAAAATGCCTTTAAGGTAGGATGTTGGGTGGTGTAATTCTTGAATTGGCCCTAATAGAATGATCATGTGCATAAATTATAGGATGTCCTTTTAGCATATCACCTAAAATAATATAATGGTTATACAACATCCTTTTCAAATCAAGATGTGTATACTCCTTGGTTGGTTGAAATTCTATGGAAATAAGTGTGCCATAAAACCTTCTGCACTTATTCTAAGAATCTTCATCATCTTGTGGTAACTAACTAGTTGTAGATATTAAGCTTATAACCCAAAAAGTTTTAAGTTTATCCTTATTAATGGAACCTCATGAATATTTCCTATAAATTCATCTCAATAGTGCCCAAAGCAGTGAGCCAATACATGCCCAAAATAATCTTAGATCCTCTTATGGGAAAAAAATATCCTTATAGTATGGAATTTTGATTTAAAAACTAATATAGAATAAAACACAATGAAAAAATTACATTTTATTTATAGTAGGGATCCATATGTCTAAGAGGGACTCCATACTTTTATGTTTTAATCCATACTATGAATTTTTTATAAGATCTGATAAGGGCCATAATATGTAGGTGACAGCTTGTTATCATTTTTATATTGCTTCAAAGACATTTAATTATGTGTATGAGAATGAACAAAGACCCAATAACCTATGTAAAAATAATTCTCACTAAAGTGTTTATCTTCACTTTGCTTCATTCTATTTTTTGCCATTGCTAAATTCTCTCACAAACTAACTATTATGTCCTATTGATGGTGAATGTGTTACTCAATATCTTGAACCTTAGGATTTACAATTACATCTAAAGTGATGGATGGAGGGTGATACTTGTTAAATTCCATAAAGGAATACATCTTATATGAATTTTAAAAAGAAAAGTTATACCACCATTCAAAAATTGGTAGCCAATGAATCCATTTTTCATGCTTATCAAAAACAAAACAACTAAGATGCCCTTGAAATTTTTGAATACCTATGTTTCTCTATCAAAATGAGGATTATAGGTTGAGCTATAATAATATTGGGTGCCCAAACATTCATCTAATTTATTCCAAAAATTTCTAGTAAATATGAGATCTCAGTCACTTACAATGACCTTTGGAATACCATACAATTTTTCAAATGTATTGAGAAAAAATATCTAATTTATTCAAAAGAAATGGATATGATAAGGGGAATATCATACTTGATGAGTTGATCCACAACTACCTTGATAACATTTTTGCACTTAAACTATGGTAATATGTAATGAAATCTATGGAAACCTCCTCCTAATGCTAGATAGGGATGGATTAAGGTTGAAAAAGACTTGGGGTCTTAATGGTTTAAAATTTGTTTTGTTGACATACCATGAATTCAACCACATATTTATAGACATTCCCATTGAGTCCTTCCCAAAATAAATATTACTTGATTTTATGATATGTTTTCAAAAATCTGTAGTGACCTCTAAGTGGACAAGCATGAAAATTTTGAAGAATTTTATGTTTGAATAGAGATACTTACAAATAGATAATCTATATTTATACCAAAATTTATTTCCCTTCTAAGTAATATTTTTAGATTCGTCAAAACCTTGATGATTATTTTAAATCAAATCTTTTGTAGCACTATCATTCTCCTATTTAGATATTGCATCCTTTAACCAAACTACATGCCACATGGTCATGACACATAATAATTACTCAACTAATTCATCCCATTAAGAAAAGGCATTTAACACCACATTATCTTTTCCTTTATTGTACACTATTTAAAAATTGTAACCTAGCATTTATGTCACCCATTTATGTTCATCAAATGACAATCTTTGTTACAAATAAAGTGTGAGGCTATCATGATCATTCTTTACTTGAAAGTGATGACCCATAAGATAAGCTATTTATTATTTCACTACATGTAGAATGGCCATCATATCTTTCTCATATATTGGTTTGAGCCTATACTTTCTCTTTAGTTGGCAACTTTTAAATGTTAGTCATCTACCTTGTTGCATGAGAATAGACCCCAATCCATATCCTAATGTGTCATACTCAACAATAAAATTTTTTAAAAAAATAGGAGTAACTAAAATTGGAGTTGTACACAGCCATTTTAACATATTTGAATTCCTTGGTAGTTGAATTAGTCCACTAGAAGTAACCTTTATTCAATAAAGAGGTGAGTGGGGATATAACGCTACCATAATTTTTGACAAACCTATGATTGTAACAAGTTAACCCTATAAATCCTCAAAATATGTTGAGGGTTAGGGGAATATATCACTCCATCATTGTTTAGATTTTTTTAGGCTCAACTTTCAATTCTTCATATGAATCCATAACTAAAAGTACCTATTTCACATGCTTCAAATTGTATTCCCAATTTTTAATGTATACGAGGATATCTAAAAAAACACTAATACAATTTTTTTATAAAGTAGCCTAAACCCAGTAATCATCAATCTATAAAATATATATGGTGCATTGGTTAGGCCAAAAAACATGACCATAAATTCATAATGGCCTTCATGAGTTATGAAAATTATTGTAAGTATGTCTTCATCACAAATGTGAATCTAATTATACCCAAAGTGATGGTCTAACTTTGTAAAATAAACATCACCATGCAATTCATCTAAAAAATCATTAATTACTAGAATAGGAAACTTATCATTGATTATGTACTTGTTGAGTTCTCTATAGTCTGAGCACATCCTCTAAGTGTCATCATTATTCCACACCATGACTACGAGGGAGGAATATTATCTTTGATTATGTTAGATGATTCCAACCTCCAACATATCTTATGTCATCTTTTCAATTTTACTCTTTTGGCCATAGGGATACCTTTAAAGTCTAATGTTTGGTGGTGTAATTCTTAGATTTACTCTGATGGAATGATTATGTGCACAACTTGGAGGAAGTCCTTTTGGCATGTCACCAAAACTAATAAAATGGTCATCTTACATCCACTACAAATCAAGATGTGTAGAGTCCTTGGTTGGTTCAGATTATATGTAAAATAAGTGTACCATAAATATTTCTTCACTTTTTTTTAGAATCTTCATCATCTAGTGGGAAAGAACTATTTGTGGATATTTCACTTGTAACACATGTAGTTCAAGGTCCTACCTTCTGAATGGAACCTCATGAATAGTTCCTAGAAATTCATCGCAATAGTAACCAAAGTGGTGAGCCACAAAACTCCAAAATAATGTCATATCCTACAATAGGAATAGTAAACATAGTAAAATCTAGAAAGTAGTATCACATAGTAAGCTTAATTTTATGGCATTTTCTAAAACAGTTGATTATATCACCATATGCAATCATGACCTAAAATTATGGAACTGGGTAAAAAAAATAATTTAAGTGAGTTACTAGCATATTTTTGATGAAGTGATGTGTACTTCTAGAGTCAATTAACATAGTCACCTTTTGTTTCTTAAGAAAACCCACCACCTTAAGATTTTGAGAAGTACTCATTTGTAAAAGTGCATGACTAGAAATAGTAGATTGAAAATCTTTATATTCATCCTCAGGTTCTTCCAGACATGATCCTAAAGCCTCATCATCTTTTTCTTCCTCATTGGTTCTTTCAATTTAAAAGAACTTCCTTTTAACACATTGATGTCCTTTGATCCATTTGATATCGCATTCAAAACATAAACCTTTTTCACATTTCTCTTACACTTTTTGAGTTGTCAATATGGTAGGCTATGAAAATTATGATGCTAGGAAGGTGAATTCATGTACATTAATGAAATTTATTCATTTAATCAGTGCTTTTTTACTAAACCATGTGTTCCCCTGCTATGGCTTCAAAGACATTACTTTAATGAAACACGCAAACCTCCAATTGATTGTTATCTTTGAGGCCACCCAAAAGTATAAGAGCAATATTTTATTCAATGATGTCCCTTACATGTAAACAGAGATTATGAAATTGATGAATTTAATCCTTTACCATTTTGGCATTGATTAGCTAGCTAATTGAATTGGTTTTCATAGGCATTGTTGTGGTAGTGGAACTGTAAATCCTTAGAAAATATCAACCATGAAACTAAGGAACTTTTTTTATTTTAGGAACACAAATAATAATAGAATGGATCAAGTTATAGATACAGAGAGGCCATGACCACTTTTTATGAACATGCAACTTGATGTAGATCAAATAGATTTTCTATTTGAGTGAGCCAGATGATTATATCATTACCATCAAACCTATGCAAGTCCACTTTTGGCATCATTGGCTTGGGGCCAATATTTGTGTTGGGATTATTTAGAGGAGGAAAACCAAACTAAAGTGGTAGAGGGTTATTTTTAGTGGTTGAGATGATAAATTGGCCAACTTCCTAGTTATTTGTTGTAATTGATCCATCATGTAATTCAGGTGCCCTCTCAACCATGTTATGTCCCCTTTAGTTGTATCAAAATCATATTTTTTTACCATGCCCTACAACTCTAAATTAAGTTTTTGAGCTACCTTTGAAATACATAGATCAAAATTTATAGACTCCATGTTGTCCTTTTGAGGATTTTTTTTAGTTTATTTCCCTTTCCCACATCTGAAGTGTTTAGACTAGCCATGCATAAACCCTATGAGACTTTTAGCCTTGAAATATGTGTACCAATGGAATACACCATTGAAAACAACTATTCAAGATGAATATGATGTCTACTAATGTGCACAAAGGTGAAAAATTTCATCACCAAAAATTGTACTAGTAGAATATACCATTGTGATCATCTTACAAAGATGAATCCAATGACTACTAATTCACACAAGGTAAAAAAAATCTAGCCTTTTTTTACTTGTATTTTTTTAATGTAAAAAATCTTCATGAATAAAACTTGTATGAAAAAATAATACAATTAGTCCAATATCATAATTTATATTTTTTTGGCCTTCTAGAGATTAGGATGCCAAATCTAAAAAAATTGCATTACAAAAACATTCCCAAAACAAAGCTCTGATACCACTTGTACTGAAATTACTTAAATGATTTACAATAGAGTTATATATCCTTAAATTAATAACATGATAAGCATATCCACAATAATAAATGGTGAAAGAGAAGAATACTTGGATATTATGACTAAGCCACTTTGATTAGGTAACCTCCACATTAATGCAATAGAAACATAATTTAAAATATGATGATAAAAGACTAACCACTACCTCCTATATATACTCTACCTAGCTACGGTCATTCCATAGGCTGACCATACTAAGAAGAACAAGAAATGCAACAAGATAATATGAAGTTATGTAAGCTAAAAGTGAACCACACATATCCTTATATGCACTATAGGATAAGGGCATAGCAATATGCTATATAATTCATAAATAGTGTCAACACTAGATCCTTTCAATTGAATGCCTTGATGTGATTTTATAGTGAAACATTTTTTTTTTTTAAATATTAACTAAACTTTCAAGAATTATAGGAGATACAATTTTCAATGTTTGAATTTTAAAATATAAATGTTAGAGTGGAAGACAAGGTTTTGCCAATGGATTAGGCTGCAATGTGGACCTATATGATCTATCATGGTCCCATCCTAGGAATACAAAGACTACTAAAAAAAGTTTTACTTGTGCTTGTAGGTTAAATATGGATGAACATAGTTGAAATAGTGATATCTATATGATATTTTTTATATTCAAAAGACAATAGAGGCTCTTTTATAGATTGCGAGAATGAAATGGTGAATAGACCAAGTAGGAAAAAGATGTCAAGGATAACCATTGTCAAGTACTTAATGACTAAATTTAAATATCTACACCTACAAGCATTGAACTCAGTTATTATGATCACATTAATGATATAAATATTTCTAATGATATTATATAGTCGATATTTATTAAAAAAATATAACATGTCCTACAACATTATACAATGCAAATGAACTCCTTAACCTCAATCTTTGAGATCTTTATTTTTTTATTAAATTATAAGAAAAATTAAAATAATAAATAATATTGAACCATCTTTTTAAAAGAAGTATCACAAACATGATTAAATCTATATGACGTGAAATCTCAAACATTTAATTGGTATATAAATTTATAAATAAAATTATGACAAACTCTCAAAATTAAACCCAATTATTAAATTTAACTCAATAATTTAAATATTTCTAATAACATTGTGTATTAAACATTTATAAAAATATATAAAATATCTTTCAACATTATATGCTGAAAATTAATTCCCTTTTTCAAATTTTGAGATGTTTATTATTAGCTAAACCATAAGATATAAAATCAAAGGGTCACTAATGTTGAACCATCTTAATAAGAGAAGTATTGATGACATCAGATTTTAGATTTGATTAAAAAATTTGGGAAGACAATGAAACCTAAATTAATAAATTCACAGTCCCACTCATCCATAAGATCAGCATTGAAATGCTCCTCCAAAGATATTATAACTAAAAAACAAATAATTTGGCATTACATTATAGAAATTTTCTATTTCGCTTGGATATTATCAGTCCTTGCCATAGGTGGGGTACTACGTTTTGGTCAAAATTAATTAATTTACATTCAACTTTGTACTAGGAAATATATTTTATGTTTTCTAAAAGGTTGTGTTTCAAAAGGAATATACAAATTGGTTTTACCTATAATTTAATTCATTATTTTACATCGTAATATAATTAATCTTGTTGATAATGGTATTTTCATTACATAATGTTAACTGAAAACATTTGGCAACGGTTATGAATGTTTATTTTAGGCCGTTACATTAATCACATTTATCATGATAAGAAAGTTATATGTTATTATTATAAAAAACACTTCCATTTGACTACCAGTTAATATAGGCTTGAAATTAAGATATAGGATCATCTTTGTGAAAATCTTTTACTTTCTATCTAATGGAATTTTATTTTTGCACTCAAACAGTGACTTTTTTTTTAAATAATATAGAATAGATTTAAACATGTTGAAAATATTTTTGGATTCACTATTTATTTCATTGATAAATTTACTTACATGTCAGTCAAAGATATGGCATGGTTGAAATCCTCACATCGATCCTCTTTAAATATTGTCTACTCTTTTGTACTGCAAAAGCTTAATATGTATTGTCAGTTCTCTTTGAATTGTTGGGATTCTATACTCAAGTTTCCTTATAGTATGGGATTGTGATTTAAAAGACAATATAGAATAAAATAGGAATAAAATTTAATTTTTATTATACCTTGTTATTAATAATATACTAAATTAGTATGGATAAGCAAGCTTCAATTAATCCATTTTATCCCTCTTATTTGAAATGTAGATAAGTTCACATCATGTGACATAAGTCTAAGCCTATTGGGTGTAACCATGGTTGGACTACCTCATACCTTGGCCTTATTTATTGTTGCCAACATCTTTAGCAACCACACCAAACTAACATTTTTTCTTACATTCTTAAATTATTTACAGGTCATGAGTTTAATTCTCAAATCATAAATTGTTTTTATTTTTTAATAATACTATATGATTATTGTGCACAAGGAACTTGATCACCCATGGACCTTATCCTAACCTCAAAAGAACATAACATTATAGAATGAATGGTGTTTATTTCTAGTTCCCTAATACACCATTGAAACTTACAAATTACTATCATATTGGCTTATTGTTCATTGTGGGTGGCATCCCTAATAAACATTATGATATATCACCAAAAATTGTACTAGTAGAATATACCATTGTGATCATCTTACAAAGATGAATCCAATGACTACTAATTCACACAAGGTAAAAAAAATCTAGCCTTTTTTTACTTGTATTTTTTTAATGTAAAAAATCTTCATGAATGAAACTTGTATGAAAAAATAATACAATTAGTCCAATATCATAATTTATATTTTTTTGGCCTTCTAGAGATTAGGATACCAAATCTAAAAAAATTGCATTACAAAAACATTCCCAAAACAAAGCTCTGATACCACTTGTACTGAAATTACTTAAATTATTTATAATAGAGTTATATATCCTTAAATTAATAACATGATAAGCATATCCACAATAATAAATGGTGAAAGAGAAGAATACTTGGATATTATGACTAAGCCACTTTGATTAGGTAACCTCCACATTAATGCAATAGAAACACAATTTAAAATATGATGATAAAAGACTAACCACTACCTCCTATATATACTCTACCTAGCTACGGCCATTCCATAGGCTGACCATACTAAGAAGAACAAGAAATGCAACAAGATAGTATGAAGTTATGTAAGCTAAAAGTGAACCACACATATCCTTATATGCACTATAGGATAAGGGCATAGCAATATGCTATATAATTCATAAATAGTGTCAACACTAGATCCTTTCAATTGAATGCCTTGATGTGATTTTATAGTGAAACATTTTTTTTTTTTAAAGTATTAACTAAACTTTCAAGAATTATAGGAGATACAATTTTCAATGTTTGAATTTTAAAATATAAATGTTAGAGTGGAAGACAAGGTTTTCATAGTGGATTAGGCTGCAATGTGGACCTATATGATCTATCATGGTCCCATCCTAGGAATACAAAGACTACTAAAAAAAGTTTTACTTGTGCTTGTAGGTTAAATATGGATGAACATAGTTGAAATAGTGATATCTATATGATATTTTTTATATTCAAAAGACAATAGAGGCTCTTTTATAGATTGCGAGAATGAAATGGTGAATAGACCAAGTAGGAAAAAGATGTCAAGGATAACCATTGTCAAGTACTTAATGACTAAATTTAAATATCTACACCTACAAGCATTGAACTCAATTATTATGATCACATTAATGATATAAATATTTCTAATGATATTATATAGTCAATATTTATAAAAAAAATATAACATGTCCTACAACATTATACAGTGCAAATGAACTCCTTAACCTCAATCTTTGAGATCTTTATTTTTTTTATTAAATTATAAGAAAAATTAAAATAATAAATAATATTGAACCATCTTTTTAAAAGAAGTATCACAAACATGATTAAATTTATATGACGTGAAATCTCAAACATTTAATTGGTATATAAATTTATAAATAAAATTATGACAAACTCTCAAAATTAAACCCAATTATTAAATTTAACTCAATAATTTAAATATTTCTAATAACATTGTGTATTAAACATTTATAAAAATATATAAAATATCTTTCAACATTATATGCTGAAAATTAATTCCCTTTTTCAAATTTTGAGATGTTTATTATTAGCTAAACCATAAGATATAAAATCAAAGGGTCACTAATGTTGAACCATCTTAATAAGAGAAGTATCGATAACATCAGATTTTAGATTTGATTAAAAAATTTGGGAAGACAATGAAGCCTAAATTAATAAATTCACAGTCCCACTCATCCATAAGATCAGCATTGAAATGCTCCTCCAAAGATATTATAACTAAAAAACAAATAATTTGGCATTACATTATAGATATTTTCTATTTCGCTTGGATATTATCAGTCCTTGTCATAGGTGGGGTACTACGTTTTGGTCAAAATTAATTAATTTACATTCAACTTTGTACTAGGAAATATATTTTATGTTTTCTAAAAGGTTGTGTCTCAAAAGGAATATACAAATTGGTTTTACCTATAATTTAATTGGTTATTTTACATCGTAATATAATTAATCTTGTTGATAATGGTATTTTCATTATATAATGTTAACTGAAAACATTTGGCAATGGTTATGAATGTTTATTTTAGGCCGTTACATTAATCACATTTATCATGATAAGAAAGTTATATGTTATTATTATAACAAACACTTCCATTTGACTACCAGTTAATATAGGCTTGAAATTAAGATATAGGATCATCTTTGTGAAAATCTTTTACTTTCTATCTAATGGAATTTTATTTTTGCACTCAAACAGTGACTTTTTTTTTAAATAATATAGAATAGATTTAAACATGTTGAAAATATTTTTGGATTCACTATTTATTTCATTGATAAATTTACTTACATGTCAGTCAAAGATATGGCATGGTTGAAATCCTCACATCGATCCTCTTTAAATATTGTCTACTCTTTTGTACTGCAAAAGCTTAATATGTATTGTCAGTTCTCTTTGAATTGTTGGGATTCTATACTCAAGTTTCCTTATAGTATGGGATTGTGATTTAAAAGACAATATAGAATAAAATAGGAATAAAATTTAACTTTTATTATACCTTGTTGTTAATAATATACTAAGTTAGTATGGATAAGCAAGCTTCAATTAATCCATTTTATCCCTCTTATTTGAAATGTAGATAAGTTCACATCATGTGACATAAGTCTAAGCCTATTGGGTGTAACCATGGTTGGACTACCTCATACCTTGGCCTTATTTATTGTAGCCAACATCTTTAGCAACCACACCAAACTAACATTTTTTCTTACATTCTTAAATTATTTACAGGTCATGAGTTTAATTCTCAAATCATAAATTGTTTTTATTTTTTAATAAAACTATATGATTATTGTGCACAAGGAACTTGATCACCCATGGACCTTATCCTAACCTCAAAAGAACATAACATTATAGAATGAATGGTGTTTATTTCTAGTTCCCTAATACACCATTGAAACTTACAAATTACTATCATATTGGCTTATTGTTCATTGTGGGTGGCATCCCTAATAAACATTATGATATATCTCCTTATTTTTATATTATTTTGATAACTAGAGAGTATAGGACTTTCTTAGAGATTGTGTCTGAGAACTATGAATAAACCATACCATCATGGAATTTTGATGGATAATTTATAATAGGGTAAGTTTCCATTTTCAATTTTTTAATGCCTTAGTTGTTCTTTTTCTATTTATTTTTTATTTTTTATTGTTCCTAATGGGAGACTGATACCATCACTTATTAAAAAAAAATTGAAAGTCGTCAAAGTGCTTCTTTGTAGAAGATATGTAGAATGGTCCTAGCACTATGAGAAGAAATAACTATAGCATTTATTAGGTGGATTCACAAATTTATCATTGACCACTTGCTCATGTCCCAAAATTTATTCTTTTTTCCATTGCCAATTCTCCACTAAACTACATACCAATGTCTCGAAGGTTAGTTCCCTCAACTTCAATTGGAGATTACATGATTAAATACAAGGCACTGTCTTTGTTTGTAATGCATCTAATTTTTATTTAGTGAGCATGGAGTACTCCAAACAAATCAATATGGTTTATTAAATAATTTTGACAACTATCATAACACACATTACCACATATGTATGGAAAATCTACAATTTTTTGTTTTCAAAATAAAACCATTAAATACATGATACAAGTAGACTTCTCTATCTTATCACAAAATTTATAACCTATAATATTTAAGGTAAAAAGATTTAGTGGAATAAAATAGATATTAGACAACATACTTTATTTCTAATCTTTTATATATTTTTAATGATATAGATATTATAATTTATATTTTTATTTAGAATTATTTTAAAAATATATAAGGATTTACATCATACATAATTAAAATTTATATTATTAAAATATATTTTATATTATTATTTATTGGTTGTTATGTAAATGTCAAATTTCAAAGATTTATATACCTTTTCACTTAAAAAAAATTTCTCTCATTTGACAAATTTTAGAATCACAATGCCAAGTAATATTATCAATCACTTGCCACTTCTCAATCCATCTATAAAAGCATGTATTTATGCCATTACATGTCCTTTGTTATTGAAAGATAATAATGTTTTGGGTAAGGAAGATTTTTGTTTAACTTGTGCAGATAGTTGTAGGTAAGGTGGAGGGCATGTATACAATTTAAAATAATTGTGGAAGGTCACAAATTGGTTTCTTGAGGTTTTAATATTTTTAGTGAATTGTATTTATGAGTTTAAAAGATGTAAAGGAGGAGTCATTGAAATGATGGTGGTGGAGAATTTATACTGGTAAAAAAAATTATTGACAAGACTGACTTTTTTATTATAGATAGAAGAGGAGGTTCTTGTTATTGATATTTAATATTTGTTAATAATAAATATTTAGAATTTTGAAAAGGTGTTGTTCCTTGGCCCTCTTCTATCATTGTATATGAGCTATAAGAAGTCCTCAAATATTGCATTAGATTTTTAGGGAAAAATATAAGTTTCTGGGAGATATAATGATGTCGGTGGGCTAAGGTTTCTTGAAATTGTCAAGTAAGGACCTATATTTTTAGTAGGTTAAATCAACTAATCACATACATTTATGATTTTGCCCTTAATACCAATGGCTTTACTAAATTTATTGGAGATTCACCTCACCATAAAATTATTTATAATTTTAAATTATGACTGTCTTTTAAAAAATTAAAACTACTATATTCGTTAAAAGGAATATTGAACCTTGAACCCTAAAGATATATTATTATATGTATTAGAAAGAATTATAAAGTATAAATATAATTTCTATAATACAAATAGGAATTCAAAAACTTTTATTTTTGTTGAACTTTTAAATTTATACTAATATATTTAAATTATTTAAAAATCACCTCAAACTTTGAGACTATAGAACTTGGCTTGAAGATTGTATCAACAAATATTTTTTGTCTATAACTTAAACGAGAGTTTTTCTTGACCAAATTTACATATAAAAATAATAGAGAAAAAAAATTGAAGTATCTATATGTGGCTAATCAACTTATTTCGAGATTGGCACAAAGTATGGTACGAGAAAACAAATATAAGGTTATAGAGAACTAAAATTATATGATTAAGAGATCATGTGTATTCGATCTTTATATATAAGAATAAGAGTGCTCATTTAGAACCTTTCTAAGAATATAATATGATTAACACAAATCTCTCATAACTTATTTCATCTATTAAGATGATTTTAGCCGATTAAGGATTGTGAGAAGAAAAAATAATTTCAGGAGCTGCCCATCTCAATTTTATAACCTAAAAGTTTTTTTTTGACAAAAAAGATGAAATGAAGACATACATAAAAATTCAGAAAAAAACTAACATCATCAGAGGAAAATTAGCCCCACCACACCAGAATTGAACTCAATATATCAACCCAACCATCTAACTTTTCTAATATAATAAGCATTTATAAGAAAATACAGCACATCTTACAACATTTATACCACAAACTCACTCTTTATCTCCAAACATTTATGACAACCATGGTTGATTTATACGACATGAACTCGATTTATATTGCATGAACCCTGAAAAATTTAATGGGTATATATTTCCACAGAGAACCGCAATGAAAGTTTCAGGAAGGGAACAAAATTTATTATAATTATAACACGACATTAAAATCCACAGGCGAGTTTAATGTGTTTGCAAACAAGTTTCTGTGTAATTGTGGCACATCACAATACATAAACACATATATTACTTTTCATTTATACGATACGAACGCACAACTTACTTTTTATTTATAGCAGGACTCCATAAGTCTGAGAGGGAGACGAAAATCACCCCTGACGCCCTGCCTTAAACACAACTAGTAATTAAAGTATAATAATTTATACGTCGCAGTTGCTTTGGGGGACAAATTTGTTATCGGCGAATTTGACATAAGTTTGGCCATTGTAGACTTCAGGAGAAGTTCGAGGGTAGCCGTTGGGGCCATCGAGGGAAGCACGGCGTTGAGGGCCATAGTGGAATATGCCAGAGCAGGAGACCACAATCCCAGGCACGCCTCTCTCGTATGCTCTTTTTATGTCATCTGAGTCCGGCGTTTGCTGGGTTTTGGCAGAGAGTGGATGAGTGTGGAAGTCTGCCACCAACTTGTAATGATCGATGCTCACCGCCTCTGGATTGTCCAGCTGAATAGATGAATCTGCTCCTGCAACATATCTACATCATTAAGTAATCATTTCACTGTAAATTGCAAGTCTAAACGTATTTCTAGTTATACTAACCCTGCTGTGAACGGTCCTTAGTGGCATGTTGAACGAGGAGATATTTATGACCATCTGGATAGTTGGAGTCGGCATAAATCCATCCTCCTCTCGCTTGATAAGAGTTGGATTGCTGCAAGAAACTGTCTTTCCACGCCTTGCCCAGTTCTTGTTGAACATCGTCGTTGGCAAGGATGTCTGTCACCGTAGGAGCACCGTTGTTGCCTCCATATGCAGTGTTTACTATTATGCACAACGCAGCCACAACTAAAACCAGACCACCAGCACGAACAGCCATTATTTCAAGTGCCGACTTCTGAGTGTGACTGTCTGTGTATAGACTGGTCTATTTATAGTATTTAGAGGCCACCTTCAAATGCGATACGCCTCAGAACCCACAATCACCGTATAATCTGGAGATTATTGGCATATCTGCTATCTTTCGCTTTTGCCAGATCTGATTGATAAGCAAAGGTTAGTGGAGTTTTTAAATTTGATTTTATTGCCATTTATGGGTTTACTGTAAATCATATTTTATTGATTGCATTTTGGAAAGAGTGGAAGTTGACTGCGAAAGATGAAATGACTTTGATTCCATTTTCATGATGTCCTTACATTATTTGAGCTGACTCGTTTTACTTAGGGAACTCCGTTTTCTTAATTATTAGTCCCGAAGGGTACTCTTTACCCGTGATTATTACAATCACAACGTTTTGTTTCTTTGTGCTTGGAAATATACGTGACTTTTGGAAAGTTAAGATGTATATCTTTTAAATATTAAATTAAATATTATTATTTATGAAATGGTGATTGGTAGAAATATTTTTATGGATTCACGAATTTTAATATAACATTTTTTAAAATAGTGTATCCATTTTATAATATTATATTGGATGGTGGATTGTTGCACAAATATTTAAAAACTCTCGGAGATTATCAATGCATAGATATTGATTGCATATCCCAAAAAATATTTCCCTGTGATCATTCAATGCAAAAAGATGGTTATTGTAAATACTAGATTTTGAGGTTCTCAATAGTTATATACATTGATCTCTATTGTTGGAAAGTTGATCTATTTGCTCCAACACATTTCTTACAATATACAGTGCTGCTACCAATTTTATTTCATCTCACATCAATTTTGTGCAAAACGCTCTCAATATAGTTGTTATTGATTCATTACTTTTTGCATCATTCATTGTGTGGATTTTCATATTGATATGGCTTCAAATGAATCTCTACAGACGACTGCTCCCAGAGCACTAGCTATAGTGGATGGGAGACTCAAAGTATTGTTTTTTGTGTTTTTGTTTAAAAAATCTTATTTTGTTTTCTATTCAATTTTAAAGACTTTAATTTGCATTTTTTTATGCATTTTGACTTTATTTCCACTCAATTCTTTTACTTGGCATTTTGCATTCTTTTAATTTCCTTTGTTACATCTAATATGCCAAGATGGCTTGGTGCATTCATTCTTTAGAAGTGCAACGGTTTTGTGTTTTGAAGCATAACTCGTTATTTATCTCACCTTATTTATTTTCTCTGCATTTTAAATACTTCTCTTTCACCAGAAGCCCATTAGTTTCCTTGCATCAATTAATAACTACTTCTAGCACAGTAAGTAGCTATTAATAGTTAGTTATCTTCTAGTATTTTTCTTTATTTGTGTATCTTGATTTCATGCAAGTGGTGTTTCATAGACATGTTGCATATTCCCTATCATCATGCCTTATATGCAGTGCCTTAGTTCCAGGTGTGCTTCACCTGTGTTTCTTAAGACTTTAGGTCTTACATTAAATCTCCTCCAGAACTTGATTTGCTCAATATAAGTAACTCCTTTACATTTAACTTATCATTTTCATTTCAAGATAAAAGAAGGCATAAAAAGTTATGTGAGTAATTTTTATATAATAGTACAGACGTAAAGATCACATTAATAACAATCCATTTTGTGTAAGATTTTATTTTTTATTTCTTTTGTTAGTGGTAGTTATCTCCTCATATTCAATGGTGATGGAATTTATGCTATAACTTCCCAGCCTTTTTGAAATTTTATTATAATTTTAATGATGTCATAGTTTTGCCTATTACAATGGCTTTGAATGAGAATGATTTGATAGCTTTCAATAGTGTTTAACATTGACAAATTTATCTGTATGTATCTTTTTGTTTTTGTTTTAATATTTCTCAGGTTTAAATGTTTTTTGCTATTTAATTTGTGTATAGATTTCCACTAATATTGTAGCTTTCTTTGGTGGTTGTGGCATGGGGACCATCCCACCATGTTTTTCCATATCTTTCTTAAACTTATTGTTCACAGAGAGAATAATTTTTTTTTTTTTAAATGTTTTGTTTTAGGTGTTGTCATACAAAGCCCAAGAAAACTATTGAAAAATATGGAAGAATTCACTATTTAAACTTCACGGCCTCATTTTTTCTTAGCCTAGTGAAAAAGACTCCCAAATCTTTTCATGTTATGGATTCTTATAGTTTGGTAAAATAAAGTGATATTCAAAAAGTATTTATTGTTGGAGCACAAGCTTGGCTAGTAGTTGTATGCATCCATCACCACTAATGATCATAGGCCTAATGAAGCTATTTGCCTAATCGGTTATTCTCACTCTTGTATGCTATAATAAATAAATTCGTAAAACCAAGTAATGATGTTGGTTTCAATTTCTAGTCGACGGTCTTCTTCCAAATTCTAGATCCCATGTCAAGCTGATGTGGTATCCTCTTAAGATTGTACTTAAACACATTAGATACCCTAGATGACTCTGATCTCAACTCCATCATACTTGCTTTGTTCTAAATCAAAATTTCCAATCTAAAGCTTTGATCATTAAAGTGTTGTTGAGATTAATTATTTTCTTTTTATTTGTTCTCATTATAAATCAATACGTCACCATTGTCCTATTTGTCTACATAAAAATCAAAAGCAATAATACTAAAAGCTAGTGTCTCATTACAAAGAGTATGTGAAATAGAGATGAAATCAATACTAGCTTGACATCGACCATGCAAGCCAATTTCACTTAGCTCCATTCTGAAGCAAAAAGGTCACCCACATGGATGCCTAGAATAGAGCCTTTTATCATTCTATCTTGTTTAATGATAATCCTTTATTCATCATTATAGTCCTTATTTGGACAATAGGCCACTTATAGTAATTTACTTGGTCATGTTCAAGATGTTGGCTCACACCATAATATATGATTAGAGCCTTCATGACAAGATTCATATCATTAACAAATAATTCTAGATTACGAAATATCAATGTTTTATGTATGTGATGGTTGTTAATACTACCACTAGGCTAAAGAGGAGGCAGCATCAAAAATGGAGGAAATACAGTTAGGGGTGGCGAATTCAAGACTAGGCCTCCATTATCATAATACTATTGGACTTATTTAGTTTTCTATTTTATAGTCATCTCATTTATTGCCATAAAAGTAGCCATAGACACTCTATCACCTTATAGAAATAACAAGACTATGTTTTCCTTTCCATATAGACAAACATACTGGTCTCTTCATGATGTTACTTGAGCCATAATTTTCACAAAACTCTATGTGTTTTTATTCTTTGTTATGGTGTTTTAAATTGTTCAATGCTCTTGAGTGCATACACTTTATATAATGATTAATTGAATCAATGTCAAATATATTTTCAAGTGGTCTTTAATAGCAAGATAAATACCTCATCAGACTAATAATGAGATAAAAAATTAATGGAATACTCACCTTAGTAAAAAAAACTTGTAATTCAGGGAATGGATCCACACAAAAATTGAATGCTCAACAAGTAAACTATCTACATAATATCCATAAAAAGTAGGCTAATACTCCGTAGGGACTTGGCACTCTATGCCCCTTGTTTAATTATATATCATTCATTAGATCATTATAACAATTGTATTTTAGAACTTAATGAGAACTTAAATGTTTTTTTCAAAAACTCAAAGTATAACTTGGTATGATATTTTATTACTGAAATGTTTCAAGGTATTATATATTATACAAAAATTAATAATACATGAACATTATATAAAAAATCATTCATTTGGTATTTATTCATTGTATTATTAAGAGAGTCTTGTAAGTTCTCATCTTATTATTAGTCTTGAAGGGTACTCTTTAGCCTTCATTAAGCTTTAACCAGATATTATTACTTGTTGTTTTGATCAATCACAATATTTTGTTTTCTCTATTTGGAAATATATGTGACTTTTGAAAAAGTAAGATATATATTTTTTAAACACTAAATTAAATAGTATTATTTATGAAATGGTGATTGGCATAAATATTTCTATGGTTCATGAATTTTAATGTAGTATTTTCTATGACAGTGTATCGATCCTATAATATTATATTGAGTGGTGGATTTTTGCATGAATATTTAAAAACTCTAAAGGATTATCAATGCAATGATCTTGATTGCATATCCTAAAAAATATTTGCCTATGATTATTCAATGTAAGAAGATGGTTATCATAAATACTAGATTTTGAGGTTCTCAATAGCTGTATACATTGATCTTTATTGTTGGAAAGCTGATCTATTTGCTCTAACACATTTCTCATATTATAGAGTGTTTCTACCAATTTTCTTTCATCTCACGTCTATTCTATGCAAAATGCTCTCAATATAGTTTCTATCTTTTCATTACTCTATGTGTCATTCATTGTGTGAGAGATAAACTTAGTATTGAATAAAGGATTTTCATATTGATATGGCTTGAAATGAGTCTCTATAGATGATTGCTCCCATAGCACTAGTTACAGTGGATGGGAGACTCAAAGCATAGTTTTTTATGTTTTTGTTTAGAAAATCTTATTTTGTTTTCTATGTAATTTTAAAGCCTTTACTTTGCATTTATTATGCATTTTGACTTTCTTTCCATTAAATTCTTTCACTTGACATTTTGCGTTCTTTTTTTTCCTTTGGTTTATTTAATATACCAAGATGGCTTGGTGAATTCTTTCTTTAGAAGTGCAATGGTTTTGTGTTTTGAAGCATAACTCATCATTTATCTCACCTTATTTATTTTCTCTACATTTTAAATGGCTATCTTTCACCAAGAGCCCATTTAGTTTCCTTGCATTAGTTAATAACTAATTCTAGCATAGCTATAGCTAATAATAGTAAGTTATCTTCTAGTATTTTTATTTATTTATGTTTCTTGATTTCATGTAAGTGGTATTCAATGACTCATTGCATGTTCCCTAGCATCATGCCTTGCATATAGTGCCTTAGTTCAACATGTGTTTCACCTATGTTTTTTTAAGACTTTAAATTGTAAGTTAGATCTCATCAAAAACTCAATTTTCTCAAAATAAGTAACTCTTTTTCATTTAACTTATCATTTTCAATTAAAGAAAAAAGAAGGCATAAAAAGTTATGTGAGTATTTTTTTTTGTATAACCATACAGATGTAAAGATCACATTAATACCAATCCATTTTTGTGTAAGCTTTTATTTTTTATTTCTTTTGTTAGTGGCAGTTATCTCCACCTATTCAATGGTGATAGATTTCATGCTATAACTTCCCAACACTTTTTGAATTTTACTAGAATTTTAAAGTTTTCATAGTTGTGCCTATTACAATGGATTTGAATGAGAATGATTTAATAGCTTTAAAAAAAGCTTGACATTTACAAATTAATTTTATGTATCTTTTTGTTTTTATTTTAATATTACTCAGGTTTAAATGTTTTATGCAATTTAATTTGTGGAGAGATTTGCATTGATATTGTAGATTTCTTTGGTGGTTGTGGCATGGGAACAATTCCATCATATTTTTCATATCTTTCTTAAACTTATTGTTTGAAGTGACAATAATTTATTTGTGAGAATGTTTTATTTGAGGTGTTTTTATACAAGCCCATGAAAACTATCAAAAAATATGGAAGAATTGACTATTGAAGCTTCACAACTCCTTTTTTTCCTTAGCTTGGCAAAAAATACTCACAAATATTTTAATGTTATGGATTTTTGTAGTCTATAAAAATAATTTTTTATTCAAAAAGTATTTATTGTTGGAGTATAAGCTTGGTTGGTTTTTCTATGCATCCATAATCACTACTGATCATAGGCATGAGGAAGTTATTTACCTAATTGGTTATTCTTGCTCTTGTATGCTATATCAGTTGAATTAGTAAAACCAAGTATTGATGTTAGTTTTAATTTCCATTTAGCAGTCTTCTTCAAAATTCTAGAGCCCATTTTAGGTTCACATGGTATCCTCTCAATCTTGTACTTAAACACATTGGATACCCTAGATGACTCTGATATCAACTCTATCATAATTTCTTCATTCCAAAGCAAAATTACCAATCTAAAGCTTTGATCAGTAAAGTGTTGTTGAGATGAATGTTTTTATTTTTGTTTATGCCCACTATAAATTAAAAGGTCACCACTATCCTATGTGTGTTCATAATAATCAGAAGCAACTATACGGATAGTCAGTGTCTCATTGTAAAGAGTATGTGCAATAGAGATGAAATCCATACTAGCCTAACATAGACCATGGAGAACAATTGTAATTAGCTCCATTCTGAAGTAAAAAAGGTTTCCCACATGGATGCCTAGAATAGAACCTATTATCCTTAAATATTTTTTAATGATAATCCTTTACTCATCATTATGGTCCCTACCAAGAGAATAGGTTGCTTATAGTAATTTCCTTGGTGGTGTTCAATATGTTACCTCAAATCATAATATGTCATTAGATCCTTCATGACAAGCTCCATATAATTAACACTCAATGTTGGATTATGAAATATCAGTGTTTTTTGTATGTGATGGTTGTTAGTACTACCGCTAGGTTGAAGAGGAAGCAACCTCAAAAATAGAAGAAGTAAAGTTAGGGGTAGTAGACTCAAGACTGGACTTCCATTGTCATAATAATATTGGGCTTATGTAGTGTTTTATTTTATAGTCATCTAATTTATGGACATAAAATTGGCCATAGACACTCTCTTACCTTATATATAAAAAATGAGACTATGTTTTCCTTTGCATATAGACAAAGACATTGGTTTCTTCGTGATGTTATTGGAGCCAACTTTCACAAAAATCTCCATGTTTTTTATTCTTTTTTATGGTGTTATAAATTGTAAATTATCTTGAGTGCATACACTATATATAATGATTAATTGAATCAATGTCAAATGGATTTTTAGGTGGTCTTTAATAGCAAGATGAATACCTGGTCATACTAATAATGAGATCAAAATTTAATTGAATACTCACCTCAATCAAAAACTCATAGGTTAAGGAATAGATCCACAAAAAATTTGAATCCTCAACAAATAAACTATCTACACAGTATCCATTAATAGTAGGCTACTATCGCGTAGGGACTTGGCACTTTGTGCCCCTTGTTTATTTATATATCATTCATTAGATTATTATAACAATTCTATTTTATAACTTAATGACAACTTAAATGTTTTTTATTTATATTTTTTAAAAACTCAAAGTATAACTTGGTATGATATTTTATTATTGAAATGTGTCAAGGTATTATATTATACAAAAATTAATAATACATGAATGTTATATAACAAAGCATTCATTTGGTATTCATGGTTCAAACTTCTCACCCAAGGAAAAAACTCAATTCAACATGAGTGAAGAGTAGGAGATAAAAGGGATGGTCAACCCACAACACTTGAAACTAGAGTACATAAAAATTAAACATAAGATATATTAAACATAATATATAAATTGAGCACAAGCTATAACACCTGAGGGAGGAGGTAGATGATAATCCTTATGTGGTAGAGTCACCCAAGCATAAGGCTCTATGAAAAAGGGATCCAACACCACCCAATCATCAAAGGCGTTGAAATTCATATCAATAGTTTATCCATAAATAGGGTACATGTGACTAATAGTGCCTATAAGAAAACCTCTAAAAGGGGGAGCTATGTCAAATTTACCATGTAATGGTAGTGAACCCCACTCCTAGATAAAAGTGAAGGGAGAAGTGGCCATGATTGCATGACTAGATTTTGTACCTCTTTGGAGGTGGTTAAGGAAAACCCTGGGGTAGCCCATCTAGTGGTACCCAATTCATAGTGCATGAGGCACACTCTTAGTGATTCATTAGCTCCTAGAAGTGGCAAACTTCCATCATAACTTTGTCTATTTGTGCTTGATTCTGCATACATATTGATGAAATAATAGAAATGTTGTCCTTAATACAAAAATGATAAGAAAATTCATCAATGTTGAATATAGCCTTATTTATGGGCTTCCATAACTAGAAAATAATAATGTCTCTAAAAAGTCCATAAAAAAGTAATAAATTTTGTCTAGTTGGTTGAGTCCCGTAAAAGACCAAGCCACTAAGAAAAAGGCTTGGTTTGATAGGGCCAAAATAGGCTATGGAAACAATGGTAATGAGATTGCGATCTTGAGCAAAACCAAAATAGGTGCTTAAATGATTCAATCCAATGTAAAGATAATTGGGTGGAGCCATGTGAGAGAGTCAATCCCAAGTAGGAAACATTGAAAAAATAGGCACCATAGAATGTGGGCAAGCTTAGGTTCCATCCTAGCATTCTATGTCTTCTCAATTTTGGTAGGATAAGTTCTAAGGGAGGAAATAAGTACCCAATGTCTAATGGGCTTAAAGAGAGTAGGGAGAGGGGGTTCATGATGATATGTAAGGCCTAGAGAATACTTTTTAAAATGGGTGTCATAATATTATCACTAGTCCTTCCACCATGCTCAAGGCATTTGAAGCCCAAATTGTGAAGTATAACATTGGGAATAAGCTCTTAGATAAGGAGGATATAAGGTAAGTCAAAATTGTTCAATTGAAATTTAATTTTCTAATTTGGCAAAGGAAACTTGTTCTTAGTAGCAACCAAATCCTGAATAGTAAGAATACCTTTATGAAAGAGACCATGGGCTTTAATTCCTACCCATTTAACTAATAAAACTTTACTACATGTCATAATATGATACCACCATATTTTATGATCATTGAAAGAAAGACCTATAAAAATACCATCCCCAATCCATTTCATATGTGCCTTGAGAGATTTAAAAGTTTTCCATATAATTTTGGCATAATCTTTAATTTTTACAAGATTCATAGTGATGAATAGGGAGTAGAAGCCTATATTCTTCTAACTAGGTTTAGCATAGGGTTCCCCAGAATAAATACAATGACTTGAAGGATTTTCTAGGGCTCATTATATGTAATTACACAAAAAAATGATTTTACATATAAGGACACACTTTGTCTGTAAAGGTCAATAATTCCCTTGGTTCCTTTATCTTGAGGAAGGTAGAAAATATTTTGGGCCACATGATGGAAACCCTTGATATGTTTTGAATTATAACAAAGGAAGTCCTTGAGAATTCAAGTTGAATTATACTATGATGATTTTAAAGGATCACATTAAGGGAAATAATAGACATGGGTGACAACCATAACATTTCTATTAATTTAGAATTTCCCTAATAAAGATAATGACTTGGTAATCTAATATTCAGCATTTTTATCAGCTCTACTTATGACATACGTCCATAGCTACACCAAATAGAAATCAAAGGTAAAATTTATGTTAATGATTTTGAATTTTTCTCTACATGTAATCATTTATAATTAAATTAAAGAATCCAATCAAGCATAATCATCATAGCTTGTTTGAAACACTGCATCTTAGTCCATTACAAACTAGACCCAAATTGTACATAAAAAATATTAAGACACTTCATATCTTCAAGCAAGGTTCATTATTTTTATTCAAGCATAAGGGAAGTGTCGTCTATAAAATTCCCATTAATGTTTTTAGAGGTTAGGTAAAAGTATGACTTGAACTAATTTGTACTCAATCCTAGAGGTAAGAAGATATCTTAAAGATTATATGAAGATAACATAGAATGATGAAACAAGAGGGAAACAATCCCTGATAGAGTGATTCAAGTAAATGCTATCAGACTTAAAGTTTAATGGTTAGGCAAGCTGAAGCATCTAGAAATAAAGTTTGGACTACCAAAATAAAGTAATGGTCTAAACCAAGAGCCTTTAGCATAGCTAGAATAAATGGCCATTCAATTCTACCATAGGATATTTCAACATCACGATTAATAAAAATGGATCACTTATGAGAAATACAAGCCCATTCCATGCCCTCTAAGACTACAATGAAATTATGAAGGATATACCTTCCTTTAATGAAGATAGTTTGTTCAGGACTAATAATTGTAGTAAGAATAGAATGGAGCTAATTGGAAAGAGCTTTGGATAGATTTTTTTTATGATACATTCAACAAGGTGACAGGTCATGAGTTGGTAATGATAACTTGATTTCCCTCTTTGGGTATAAACTTGATATTACCTATATTAATCAAATATCCCAAAGAATTTTTTTGTGTGGCTTCTTTGAAAATATGAAATAAGTCTATCCCAATAAAGTCCCATGTAACTTGATATAAATCACATGGGAAACTATCAATTCTTTGGGCTTTGTCATTGCTCATGCAATGGAAATCCTAGGTGAGATCCTATAGAGTGAAGGTAAAGTTAAAGTGTTGTTGGTTAGGTTAATTAATGTTGTGAGAAACGATGTCAAGGTATTCTTGTAATGCCTAATAATTTTATATTATAGCCTCCTAGGATTTAAACATTAGTTCTAGTGATTCATGAAGGATGAGGAGATGTCTAAGAGGGAGGTGAGTCTAGATTCTGTTGAATTGATGGCCTTCATCTGATCATAATCCTATTTTAACCTAAGTGAATTGAAAAACTTATTTGGACACTCTGTCCCAACCTTGACCCAATTTATCCAAGCATGCAATCATACCCCCTATTAGCATGGCTATATAACACTTTAATATGGTATTTGATGGAGGTAATAAAATTGTGTAGATGAGTATCAAAATGATTAAGGTGTGTAAAATTAGTGCCACTAGAGGAGAAGGTCAAAAAGGCCCCATTTATTCTTTAAATAATATCATGATTCATGTTCATTGATGCACCAAATCATACATAAGGCACTGACTTTGTCCTTCGAATTCTCATTCATATTAAAATCCCAGCATACTAGCCATGTGGAAGTGGTGAGGTTATCAGCTAAGGATCACCAGAATAATATCCATCAACATAATCATTAGGAGTTTAAATGTTAAATATGCCTAATGAATGGCCATCAATAGTGGAAGTTGACTAAGAAAGATGAAATTATTTTAGTATCCACCAACAAGGGAAGTTGAGTGACAATGGACACACATGTCGATATGGGACACACTTATCGAGATGATTATTTACATTTTGATGGTGTATCTACACTAATTGATATCTATTGACAAAAAACATGCTTGTCAACATGGGAGACACTTACTAGATTAATAGTGTCTCATAACTTCTCATCTTAATTCTTTAATTATACGTCATTCACTAGAGAAATATAATAATTTTATTTTAGAAATTAATGAAATAGTGCATAATAAAAGTACCTCTAATATTAATAAGAGTAGGATTACTGATAATATCTACATACCAACACCTTGTCATGACCTTCTACCAAAAGGGCATCTTTGAGAAATACATTGCATTAAAAAAAAATTAGGCTTCACCACCTTCCAAATATCTAATAATACACTTGACATTAAGAGTTAGTACTTTAAGTTTAATGTTAATGATCCCAAGTCCTCCTTCTTATTTAAGTCAATATAAAATACCTAAAAAAGCTTTGTACAATATTTTGTGACCTAAAACATTGGCCCAAAGAAATTTTTGTAAATATTTTTCCAATTTAACACATGCAGTGTTATAATAAGTCCAACAAGAGAAATAATATGCATGAGTAGTAGCGATAACCTCAGATCATATCTCAATTTTTTCTAATAATGACAAGGGTTTGGTGATCCAGAAGGAAAAACTCACAACACAAAGTTGTAGCAACCATTTTCTATTCTAGAGAGACCATGGGAACATATCAGCATGGATTTTATTTTAAACAATCCTATAACTCAAAGAGGACATGATTATATATGTAATTATGGATACATTTTGAAATATGCTACATTGTAATGTATTAAATAAAACTAATGGCTCTATCCATATATTTAATTTGTTTTGTTATTTCCACATATCATAGTGTTTGATAGAGATACAAAGTTTATTATAAAAATTTTAAGGAATTTGTTGAATAGGTTTAATAAAATGTTATAGCTTAGTTTAACATATCATCCTCAAATAGATGGATAAAAAGACATAGTAAATTAAAATTACTGGTAATCTATTGTGATGTTTGATTAGATGAAAACTAGGAACATATAATTCAATTATAAAAAAAAAAAAGATCTTTAGTTTAACAGTTTAGGTAATAGGATCATTGGAAGGACCCATTTCAAATTCTATATAGAAGTAGTCCTAGCATTATCATAAAATTTAATGGCATTAGAGATAAAATAATGAAGATAACTATGTCATAAGACTTTGTTTATTTCATATTAAAATTACCTAATAAAGTGCATAAAAAGTTAGAGAGAAGCACTTATTAATAAAAACACAACATATGTAAACATTATTAAATTAGATACTGAGTGGGATAACTATTCTTAGTGCACATAACAAATGAGATATTTAAAAATGGAATGTATGAAAATTTAAAATGGAATAAGATTAGATCATTTATATTTTTTGAAATATTGCATCTAATGCATATGAGGTTGAGTTTCCTAAAGGCATAAACATTTGGTACATTTTAAAGTTGGCATACACATATGCTTATAATGAAAGGCAAGTCAGTGAAGAGAGCATGAGTGAAAACTCTAAATAAACTGATTATAGATGTAAAATGTTTGATATAGATCATTAATATGTGGAAAAGGTTATTGATATAAGACACAATTAAATGATGTGCAAAAATGAGTATGTAGATTTTTTGGTAAAATGGAAACACCAAGAAATTGAAGATGTGACTTAGATGGGAATGAGATAAAATTGTTAGGTATAGAGTACCTCTCAAGAAGCTTGTGTAAGGCACATTAGCATGAGATTATGTTTATTTTATGGTATTGGATCATCCGAGTTAACAATTAATCCTACAATAAATAAAATAAACAATTAATAAAATAAGTAGATTTTAGTTGTGGACAAGTCTTTGATTGCACACAAGGTTTTTTTTCTTTTGTGTTGCCATATACACACATATTTTTCTTCAGCATAACATTATTAGTGTATTTAACTCATGTCACTTGAGAAACATTTTGAGATTTTTTTTGTAGTTCTTTATCTAGCTTTGCACAAGTTTGTATGGTCCATGTAGAGGAGAGTTGAGACCTTACAATGCTAGAACATTTGTGTGCATGTTTGTCATTCAAATATTTTTTGGTATTATATATGAGCATTTACACATAATTTATTTTCATTAGTAAGGTTATGACCAAAACTTGTCCACGTATTTATTTGTAATTAAAAATTATTTCAAGTTATTTTTTATTTCAATGGAGTATCTTTGGGGAGCACAAGTTATTAAAAATAAATATGTGACTATTGGAAAATGTATCCCTTGTAATTTTTTATCCATTTCATCTTTATTTACTTAATTCATACAAGTTTTTGGTGAAGATCATAAAATGCCACACTGTGATGTGTTATGGTTTCGATGTATTATGAGACGTGGGGAGTATATTTTCTTTTTAATGCTTTTTTGGGTTTTTGAGCTAATGGTGATGCATTAATATAATTTGGTGTATTTTTCATATATAAACATTCCTATACACTTGAGAGGGTAATTATCTAAGTACGTAAAGATTGATCAAGTTAAAGTAGTTAGAATAGAAATGTTATAATACATATCATTTGAGATTTTTGTAATGCTCATCCTCAGACTATGGTGTGTCCAAGTTTTATTTTCATTATTTGAAATCTATTAAATAACATTTTTATTACATTTTTTTTTTTCATTTTAGTATGTTAGACTCTAATTTAGTTAATTATATGCGTTTATTTTATGGGTTACATGGTCTAAGGCCATCCTTAATTACATAAGCTAACCATGACTACATGACAAAATATTGGGATGAATGTGTGGGTATGATGTCCACAAACATAATATATGTGTCTCAAAAAGATAATATGTTACATAGGATAATAAAAATAGGTGAACATGATGCATTCCCCCATCATGTGTGTAGTGTAATAATTGCATCTCAAGAGAGATGAAAATTTGTCAATATATGGTACACTAAGCCTTATAATTACACTTCTTTTTTTTTTAAATGATATGTACACACACACACACACACACACACACACACACACACACACACACACACATCAAATTTAGGAATTATGTAGACACCTAATTTTGGTACATGATTAGTTATTTTCTATGGTATTAGTTTGTATCTATGTATATACATCATTGGTTCATAATAAGATCTTTTTTTCATGTAATTTTTTTATGTTGGGCCCTATATTTATTCCCTTACCTTATTTTACCCTTATAAATTTAATTTTATTTCACCTTGGGTCCATAACAATACCTCTATTTGAATAAAAATTCATGAAAACCTAAATATCAATCAATTTATTTTCTTGGTAAGACCCAGGATATTCCCATAATGGCCAAAACATTTGGTACATGTTTCATGGCCAACCTACCATGATTTTTAGGAAGATTCTAATCATGAATAAGATCATCCAAAAACTACATGTCATTTTTTTTTGTATTCCATGATCCCTTTCCATAATTTGTTTGCTTTATTGTGACTTGTTTCTTAGTTTATGTACAAATAAGGTCTTAGCTTGAATTTAAAACATCTATAAACCAAAAATCATTTAGGAGAAGTTCACAAGGAAAACACACTATGTTTTATATTATTATGTCATTTATTGAAGTGTAAAAGAGAAATTGTATTGTTAGGAAAACAATACTAACACTAAAAGTTGAATTGAAAATGTAGTGAAAGAGCATATAGTCCTTCTAGTTAAGTGTATCACATATATGGGGATAAAGGCCATGTTATTTATAATACATTATATTTCATATTGGATTACATGAGTGCTTAGTTCCAATTTGTCTAAGAATAGGGTTTTGTTTGAAGGAGGCCCCTAATAACTTCTCTCATTTTAAATATTCTTATAACCTAGATTATTTAATCAATTTAGGATTTGTGAGGAAGGAGAAGAAATTTTGAGAGCTCCACATCTCAATCCTATGATCTTAGAGATTTTTTTGATAAGTAAGAGAATATAAATGCATACACAAAAATTAAACCTTATTTGACATCATCTAATTAGGATCAACCACACCTAAACAATTTTAATTAGATAAATCCAATTAAGTTATTTAAACTATTGAAATTAAAATGTTGGAATATACATATATTAAAATAAAATACAATATGCTATAGTAAAATACATAATTTACATCCATAATAATCTTTTTAAAAATAGATAAGGATCTTAAGGATGTGAAAATCTCCCTGAGATTGAATATATGTTGAATATGCATGATAATAGAGGATTGAATGTGCTTAGTAAATATTTCAAATGGATTTGTGTCTAAAAATAAAATTACAACTTTTGTGTGAAAGAGATATAAGAGGTAGACATGGGAGGAGTGCAACTATATCTATTGATTTCAGTTTCCTCTTGATTTATTATAAGCTTGATTTATCAGTCTTAGTGTAGGCAACAATTTTTGTAGGTTCATTAGTTCAAATGGAGTTGTGTCTAAAAATAAAATAACAAATTGTGTGTAACAGAGCCATAATAGATAGATGTGGGAGGAGTGAGGCAATGTCTATTAATTATAATTTTCTTTTGGTTTATTGTTGAGGCATGATTTATTAGTCTTGGTATAGGCAACCTATTTTGTCGATTCATTATTTATATGTGGGAGCTGAATAGATGTGATGAAGAGATAAAAATACAAAGGCATAATATTTTGCATGCACTAGATATAAATTTCATTAATAAAATGGGTTATTATGGATGGTCAAGTCATCTTAAAAAAAACCTTAGAATTGAATGTTGCCTACATAGTCTAAATGGGTCTTAAGCCGATATTGTTCTCCCTCCTCGGGTGATTGTGTGATCTGTGATTATACAACTAGAATGACTATGGATATTATACTTAAATTTAATGATTTAAAAATGGACTACATTAACCTATATTAAACAATATTTTAAAAAATTATGTTATTTTTATGATTCAACATAATTCAATTTTGAATAGATAGTGGTTTTTTACTTACTGTATAGTTCTTTTGAAATCATTTTGCTAGGCGTTTAACCCTAAGTTTTTTTATGGATAGCGATAAGAATGTAGAAATTAATAAGTACAAGGGTGATAAATATATCTATATCAAGCCAATTAATTATGAAATTTTAGATAAACATATATTTAATCTACTATGTTGAGATATGATAAAAATAGGAAACCAAGATACTGCTACTTTTTCTCATACTACCTTTGCCAAAAATATGGTTAATGTTGACACCTCAAAGGACCCTCCTAAAAAAATTATCTTAAAAGTAGGAAAATGATCATGATCCTAACCCATATAATATGAATTCCATATGTCTCAATGTCATATTTACTTTTACACAAGACATTTAATTAAAGACTGCAATAACCTTACAAGAAAGAAGGAAACATCCTAGTGGATAGATTTATACCCTAACCACCTCATGGCAAATGCCTTTGATTCTATGAATGTTGATTATAATTCATCCTTTGATAATTTTTGGCCTTATACTCAAAATTAAGATCCTATAGGTTATCCTCACTTGGAGAATGATTCCATGGTTGACCCATTCACTCCAGCTGAAAGAGAGTTGGACTTGGTTTTGGAAATCCATTTTTAAATTATATCTAGGGAAACTAACCTACATATTGAAAGACTAAGGGAAGAAGAAATGGATGTTGTTTCATTGAAAAAAAAAATCTTAGTCCTTGAAATCTTTTGAAATATTTTTACTAGATAACTTGAAAACCATGAAAGATAAAGGTAGGTGGACCAAAGAGGTGAAAAATAAAAGTAGTATAAGACCAGAGCTCCATTCATCTAGTATGACTCTTCATTAATTAAGTGCTTGAGAAAGGATAAAGAATTGATCTTGCATGACCCTTAGACCATGATGGGATATTTTGCATAGGACATTCAAAATATTGGATGATATTTTTTAATTTTATTCCATTCCCATTTATGGATTTCCTGTAAATCTTATTTTATTCATTAGATTTTGGAATGAGTCAAAGTTGACTATGAAAAAAGAAATAATTGTAGTGTCCACCAACAAGAGAAGTCAACTGATAACAAACATATGTGTCAACATGGGACACACTTATTGAGATCAGTATTTCCATTTTAATGATGACTCTACATTATTTGAACTAGATTGCCAATGTACATAGTGGATGACATGGGACACACTTTATAGATTGAAATTATCCCATAATTTTTCATTTTAATTCTTTAAAAATATACATCATTCATTAGATAAAGATAAAAAAATTTATTTTAGAACTTAATGAGATTTTAATTTTAATATTTTTTTATAGTTTAACCTGGTATAATATTTTTTATTTAAAATGTATTTTTTCAATAATGTAATAGTTATAGTACATTGTTGGTCATACAAAAATGGTATATGGAAAATTCACACCCCACAAGTAAGATCAAATCAAGTTAAAATAATATCAAGAAGAGAACAAAAAATTAAAAGGATGATAAATAGATCTATATCAATCCAATCATCTTATTATATAGATAAACATATAGTTCTTTTCAAATCATCTTATTATATAGTTATTTTCAAATCATCTTATTATATAGTTTTTTACTTATTATATAGTTCTTTTCAAATCATCTTGTTAGGTGTTTAACCCTAGGGTTTTTTATGGATAGGGATAAGAATGTAGAAATTGATAAGTAAAAGGATGATAAATAGATCTATATCAATCCAATTAATTATGAAATTTTAGATAAACATATATTAAATCTACTATGTTGAGATATGATAAAAATAGGAAACCAAGATACTGCTACTTTTTCTCATACTACCTTTGCGAAAAATATGGTTAATGTTGACACCTCAAAGGACCCCCCTAAAAAAATTATCCTAAAAGTAAGAAAATTATCATGATCACAGTCCATATATGATGAATTCCATATGTTGAAATGTCATATTTACTTTTACACAATACATTTAATTAAAGACTACAATAACCTTACAAGAAAGAAGGAAACATCCTAATGGATAGATTTATACCCTACCCACCTCATGGTGAATGCCTTTTATTCTAATAATGTTGATTCTAATTCATCCTTAGATAATGTTTGGCCTTATACTCAAAATTAAGACCCTATAGGTTATCCTCCCTTAGATAATGATTCCATGGTTGACCCATTCAATCCAGCTAAGAGAGAGTTGGACTTGGTTTTGGAAATCCGTTTTTAAATTATATATAGGGAAACTAATATACATATTAAAACACTAAGGAAAGAAGAAATGGATGTTGTTTCATTGAAACAAAATCTTAGTCCTTGAAATCTTTTGTAATATTTTTACTAGATAATTCAAAAACCATGAAACATAAAGGTGGGTGGACCAAAGAGGTGAAAAATAATAGTATAAGACCAAAGCTTCAGTCATCTAGTATGACTCTTCATTAATGGGGTGCCTAAGAAAGGACAAATAATTGATCTTGCATGACCTTCGGACCATGGTGGGATATTTTGCATAGGACATGCAAAATATTGGATGATGTTTTTAAATTGTATTCCATTCTCATATATGGACATCCTATAAATTTTATTTTATTTATTGGATTTTGGAAAGAGTGGAAGCTGACTATGAAAAAATAAATAACTATAGTGTCCACCAACAAGAGAATTTGAGTGATAACAAACATATGTGTCAACATGGGACACACTTATTGAGATCAGTATTTCCATTTTAATGATGACTCTACATTATTTGAACTAGATTGCCAATATACATAGTGGATGACATGGGACACACTTTATAGATTGAAATTATCCCATAATTTTTCATTTTAATTCTTTAAAAATATACATCATTCATTAGATAAAGATAAAAAAAATTATTTTAGAACTTAATGAGATTTTAATTTTAATGTTTTTTTAAATACTTTAACTTGGTATGATATTTTTTATTGAAAAACATATTTTTATTAATGTAACAGTTATAGTACATTTTTAATCATACAAAAATGATATATGGAAAAGTCGCACCCCATAATTAATATCAAATCAAGTTAAAAAAAATATTAGGAAGAGAAAAAAATTAAAAGGACCAACTCAATGCTACTCAACCCGTAAGTTACACTAACTCAAGTAAACATCAACAAAAAAAAGGATAACAAAAGCACAAACAAAAAGGATACAAACTAAGCAGCATCAATGAACATGGAGGCTAGTAGAGAAGGACATGAAGAAAGGGGGTTTCCTACCTAGCCTTCCTGAACAATGACGTCCTCATCAACAAGTAAGGGATATCATCCATATTATTGTTACTGTTATCATCTTCTTCCTTTTAGGAGGGTGAAATGGAAAGAGCCATCCATGAAAACTTATCTAGTGGAGGGAGGGCCCCAACCCCTTCCCCCCTCCCCTCCCTTCAACAACAACCTTTTTCAGATGTACATGGTGTCAGGATGACCAATAAGATAAAGAAGAGGGGCTCCTTCAACTTTGAAACCATTGATGTCAATCCCTACATCCACATCCACAAAGAGGAGAGTGGTGTTCACAAGGATTTGGAAGGTCATGGCTAAAAACATAAGGAGCATTCCTCTAATAGTCCAATATAGATGGTGAAGCTTAAGCCAAACTTAATCAATTTGTAACCTGGATTTAGAGACTGACATTAGAAATCACAAAAAAAATTATTTACAAAAAAAATATTTTCCATTTATTCAAGATTAAAATAATCATTATTTATTTTTTTCCAAATCAAAAATAGAATGCCAGCATGGAAAATCTACCAAAATCTATTCTAGATTGCAAGAAGTGAGGCATAGTCCCCCAAGAGAGACATTTCTAGGTGAATATTTTTAGTTCTAAAGGGATTAAAGAGGGTATGATTCCATCACCAAGTAGACTAAGCATGGGGACAAAACTAGAAAGGTTTTTTAGAGTTTTTAGATGGTGATAAGCTAGGAAAATGTAATTTTAAAACCCTATGTGTTTGATATGGTCACCTATAGGTAAACCCTAGTAGAGAATACACCAAACGAAATTAACTTTTTAGGCTTCATTATAATAGCCTGAATGGTATCAACCCTTATAAAATTTACAATATGAAGGGATCATATATTCTATTGATGATTAAAATTTTTAATGTCAATGTGTTGATGAGCTAAAATATTATACCCCAATCTAGGAGAATATGGAAAAAAAGGTGTAGTTGTAGGCCAGTGTCAATCCTTTCACCATGGCATAAGAGAGGAAACACCAATATTATTATATAAATAATTCTCAAGTTTAAAACTATGAATATCATAAATGGATTCTTCATCTTCATTGTTAAGATTGAATTTATCTTTCACACGATTTCAAGGGAGCTAGTCTCGATTAATTTTGCAAAAACATTCCCTAATGGTTTTAATAGCATTTTTAAATAATATCAAGATCTTGATCCAAGGTACTAGGGTAAAGGAAAAAATTTGAAAATTGATCATTTGAGACCACCATATGGAGTGAGAATTTAGACAGAGACATTTTTGAAACCCATCTTCCAACCAGATGAAGTGAGGTTTGAGTTTTTCCCAATCTTACCAGATGTGGTACATAAAAAAGGTACTTTTGATATTAACAAGAAGAAAGGTAGTGACAAGACTATTCATACCAACACCTTGTCATGACCTACTATCGAAAAGGCATCCTTAAAAAATGTAATGCCCTAACAAAATTTTCTACGCATCATCAAAGTGAATGCCTTAAAATTTAAACTGAACTCTGGGAATAATCCACTTCCATTGAAATCCATCCATCCAGGAAGGTTTGAGAGAAAAATATTATGGATAGCACTAGGTTTTATTCCATTAGATAAAGGTCCTAGAAGTAAGACAGAATATATCAAGGTATCTCATAGCATTTTTAATAACATCATCTTCTTCTTGAAGCAAAATAATGAGTCATCAATGAAGTACCTATTAATTATATAATGGTCTAATTTAGAGAGTTAAATAAACTTTACCAAACTCTTAGAAACATAACTAGCCAAAAGATATTTAAATTCATTAACAGTGAAAACATAAAGAGAATGCACTAAAGGGTAACCCTGATAGGTCTACAAATTTTAAAATGTTGATATTGGGAAGCATTGATAGTAATGCAAGCATCAGCATATTTAAAAATCCTTTTGACAACCTTCACAAACCTAGGGCCAAAACCAACAGCCTAAAGCATTGCTATAATGAAGGGACACTCTATTCTATCATAAGCCTTTAATATCTCTCTTGATAAATAGGGCCTTTTGATTGGATACTCTATCCCATTCCATACATTTCTAGACAACAATGGAATTTTCAAGAATGTATCTATGATAAATAAACCATGTTTTTTCACTTCTAATAATTAAAGGAAGAATATGCTTAATTTTTTAGGGATATATCTTTAGCAATGATTTTATAAGATATATTGAGAAGCGTGATAGGTCTCAAATTACTGTTGACTTCATGATCAACAACCTTAGGAATAAACTTGATATTACCTTGGTTGATTTTAGGCCCCATATAATTATTCCAAATAACTTAGAAATAGACTCTATGAATATCAAGTCCCAAATTATCCAATAGGGTTTGATATAACTCACAAGGAAAACCATCACCACCTTTGGATTTGATAGTGGCCATTTAAAAAAAACTCCCTTAAGATCATTCAAGCTGAGGGCTCTATCACAAGATACTCTTTGCTTCAAAAAGTTTATAAGGTAAAACACCAAGGCATTGAAATAGAATATCATTTTATTTAGGAGTGATGGGCTTAAAAAATATAGGTATATTTGAAAACATAACAAGATAGTGGTGCACAAAAGCTTACAAAAGATAAATGTATTTTTTAACTCTAACTAAAGAATTATTAAGGTCTTTTATTCTATTAGTATCACTTCTTGAATGAAGGAGAGAGAATAAATCCTTTGTTACTTTAATTTTCATCACATACATATGAGCTTGAAGTTGTGATCCTCTAGCTTTGTATGCCTCTTCAATTTGGAGTTTATGTCTCCAAAGGATACTTGAGTCTAAAGCTAAGTATTAAAAGGTAGAGAATCAAGTTCTTATAAAACCATAAGGACTTCATGGTTTGTATCATGGTGAAGGTGTTATCAGAAGATAAAAACTTACTTTCCATATATTCAAATAAAAATGGTAGTGTGAGAAATTCCATTGGACCACTATTAAATCCAAGTAGTATCCATCGTGGGTCTGGGTATAAGTTTCAAATTCACATAATATGCCCAATATTTATTCATGATTGATATGAGTTTAATTAAGATAAAATTAAATGTTTTGGAAGGTATAACCTGAAGAGTACTCCATTTAATACATAAGCATATTGGATGATAATCTAACAAAAGAGTAAAAGTTAAGTTTTTGGTATTTACCTACATTGGTTTTTGCACCTAAACATACACTTAATAAAGGCAAAGGTTATTTATAACAATATATTATATATTTATATGCAATATGCTTAGATTGTTTTTCTAATGTAAGATACTAACCAAAAAAAGTTCTGTGATTCTTAAGGACTATGCTTAATATTGGTTTTATTACATTCATTTCCAATCAATATTTTTTTTCAACGTTTTTCATAATAATTTATTTTCTCAAATATATATCAATATTAGCAATAAAGTTTCTTATGCTTACGTTAAAAAACTCAAGGGCTTTAATCCCATTATTGACTATGTGCTTCATTATAAGACTATGCTCTCTAAAATGATAAATCATATGGTTGATATACAATTGAAAGACATATTAGAATAAATATTGCTTTCTCTTCTACATGAGTTTATTATCTTAAAATAATTTCAATCATTCAATGACATGTGTCATAATTTTAAAGACCATAAAGTTAAATTACTTACAATATCCTTAAGCTAAAGTATAGAACTAATCCTCCAACATGTTTTGACTCCAAGTTTCAAAGAAACCCAACATTCAAATATAAAGCAAATACTGTCAATAATAAGTCCAATTAGATGGTTAATGAAGTTTCACATGTGACTAGTGAGATTTTGTTGCCATCTCCACCAAGAAGTAAATTTACAAAATTATTACAACCTCATAAAATTTTATATAAGTTTCTTGATTTTAATCGTATATCTCTCCCTATTACGACGGAGCTTAATATTACTATCAAACAATAGAACAAATTCAATATAAATGCCTATTATTGTTTTCATAGATGTGTGGAACCTTCTATAAGTACATTATTTGGTTTGATACATAATGTACAAGATGTAATTGAGGAATATATTATTAAGGATAATGATGTTAACACACATATGAATGAGATAATTTCACAACCTAATACGAAGCTTGATAAATTATAGGATCTTTTTCCAAAACATATGGCACAATAAACTAAGGCTAATATTGAGGTGAATAGGACTTATAATACACATCCTCTTCTTAATTATTATGGTTATAAAATTGAGTAAATTCATATTACAAATTTATTATTTGTACACTTTCAAGCATATTCATACAATAACCTTTAATAAAAAAAATATGATCATGTCATTGTTGATGACTATTATATTACTGTGCATTTTTCGTATGTACTTTCAATGATTTATGTCCTATACATAGTGTTATGGTGGATAATAGGCTAAATGAAAAATTATGTACTATGAAATTACTAAATATCCTTGGATACACACATAGTTATTTTGTTAGTACAACTACATGGTGAAAGTATTTTATGTAAATATAAAAAAACCTTATGGGGTAATTCTATTACTAATTATGATAGACCCTACAACTATTTATAATTAGTTCTTGGTATTTCTTAATAAATTAAAATTTGTCCTGTAAAACCATCTTAATATTGCAAGTATATCTATGGGCACATAAAATATTACTAGTGTTTATATTCTTAGCATATCTATGGGTACATAAGATATGTGTAAAACCACATTTGATACATCAATGTTTGATTTTTATCCATAGAAACAAAGTGGTTTAAGTTTCAAGCATTTTGTATGAATCTAACATTAAATCAAAGACATTTATTCTACCATCTCCACCAAAACCTCTATATATTCATCCTATGAGTGAAAATTAAAATTATTTCATTGGTCTTCATTGAATCCTAGCTCTCCAATGTCCATTACATCAACCATCTATTCAAGTTCAATATGCATTGCCTGGTCTTTCATGTTCTAAGCTTGTTTTGTAACCTACTCCATGTGTTCCACAATGAATACCAACACATTTTATTTATATAATTATTTTTTTTTAATTATTACAGCTATATATGTAATTATCATGATCATCTTAACTATGATGATGACAGGATTATTTTATATCACACAATTGATTACCGATTTGGATAACTATATATATTTTACTTCTTTCCCACAATGTGTGTCATTCACACAAATTAATGAAGTACATGCATGTGAGGATACCCTTGTTGGAATCATGGGTTATTAGATATATTAATTAATTTTTTTAATTAGAAAATAAAATAAAAATTATAAAAAACTATAAATTCAAAACATTAGAAAACCATGTACCATGCATTGCATGCTTTTATATTTTATGTGATAGATTAATGTTATTTATATTTTACATGGTGAATTATATATCCATTTTATTTTATTATAGTTTTCACAATATACATGAGTGGGATTTATGGGGATTTATAACATACATGTTATATATAACATATGCAATTATAGATGATTGACATTATTTACACTAAGGATATATCATTCCACGTTAGGGGTATGCCTAAACTAGGGGCATATTTTTTAATTTTTAATTTATATCATTCAATGCTATTCTATTGAACATATTGATCTACTTAGATAATTTATACATGTATTTATCCTATGGATACTTTCAAAGGTGTTATTTCCTAAGGATATTTTTATATGATATAATAAATGATGACAATGATTGATTATGTAGACTAACATTGTTTTTTCTATCCAAGATTGATTTTGTTGTTTGCCACAGTATGTGATGATTGATGTCTCTTACATTCTATGTTTTATGATTTTATTTAATATTTTTTTCATACCATGTGTTTATTATTTTTTAGGATACTCTAGTCCATTTCATGACCATTGTGATGTGTAACTTTTGGACAACATGAGTGTTAATTTCTAAACTATCTAAGAACAATGATTTTACTAAGGCATGATGCTCATAGAAATTATCCTTTTTTCTAGTATTTTAAGAATTATATGACTAGATTAGGGATTTTGTGGAAGGAGAAGTAATTTTAGGAGATCTTCATCTCAAATCTACAATTTGAGATAATTTTTTTCACAAGTAAAAGTAAAGGAAGTTTTATGTAAATTTTATAATAATCTAATATCCTCTAACCCAGATCAAACCCCACGCTCTCAAAATTAAATTCATCATGCCAAGATCAACCAATCCAATTTTAAATTTTATAATGTTATTAGATATTGAATGTTTACAATAAAATATAACATGCCTTACAATGCTATATACTGAAAATCCATTCTTTATTTTGAAGGTTCAATATGTTTCACTTTAAAATAAAATATAAGACACAAAAATCAAATGGTCAATATTATTAAACTACCTTGGTAAAATAATAATGAATAGTATGGTTAATTTATATGACAAAAAATCTCAAACATTTAATTTTAAAATAAATTGCCACAAATAATCATGATGAAGGTTTTATTTTGATAATTAAGAAATTTATTTTTAGAATGAAGGTAAAGAAAGAAGGTCGTGCAATGACTCTAGAGACATCAAAAAGATTAATATTTAACATAGGTTTCCCTTTCCCCACATGGATGATTGGATGTATTATTTAAGTAGATCATTATACTTAAATAAGAATGAATTGAAGTATTAATATCACCAAGTATGCCTATGGGAATTTGAAGAGTGGATGATTATTTTTAAAATGTAAAAAGGATTATCTAAGTGGTTATTCATTCTATTTGGGTTGACTAACATGATGACTACATTCGTGAGACTCATCAATGAAGTGATAGAATTTTTTATTGGTAATTTTGTGTTGTTGTTTTGATGACATTATTATTTTATAAATATGAAGGAAGAATACATAGTATATCTAAAAAAAGTGTTACAGTGGTTTTGAAATAAAAATTTATTTGTTAGTTGAAGAAATGAAACTTCATGGAAGATATGTTAAATTATTTGAGTTTTATTATATAAAACATAGGTTTGAATATCAATCAACAAATGTGTATACTATCTTCAAATAGTCTTCCTCTAAGATGACATTTGAAGCATGAAGCTTTCATGGCTTACCTATTTTCTATACGAAGTTAATTTTCAGCTTTAGTGGAAGATGTGTGCCTCTCATGGAAAGTACTGTAAGGTGATAGAATAAGTTTTTAATGGATTTTATAAGAATAAAGTAACTTCTGGGAGTTGAATAAGAAATTGATTCAGTATATAGTTTTAGAATCACCTGATATCAATAAGGTATTTCAATTTAATTTTGATTCAAGTTTAGGACTTGTTATGAGTCAAAAATGTAGACCCATTAATTACATGAATGAGAAACTAAATGATGTAACAAATAAAGTATTCATTATATGATTAGGAGTTATATACCCTAAAGCAAGCATTTAAGAAGTGGTATCTAATGACTCCATTTTTCTTGTTTAGCAGAAATAAAATAATTAAGATACCATTCTTGACATTTTTTGACTACTTGTGTTTGTCCATCAGATTGAGGATGATATGATGAGCTATGATTCAACTGGATGCCCAAATATGCATATAATTTAGTCCAAAAATTACTATTAAATGTAAGATCTCGGTCACTTAGAATGATCTTTGGAGTACCATATAATTTTTAAACTGTCTTGAGAAAAACAAAAGCTATTATACTAACAATAATTGGCCATGATAAGGATTAAAACTGAGCATAGTTGGTGAGTTGGTCCACAACTACCATGATAAAAATTTTACCCTTGGACTATGGTAACCCTATAATGAAATCCATAAAACCCTCCTCCCAACACTAGCTAGGGATGGATAAATGTTGTAAAAGACATGGGGTTTTAATAGTTTCACCTTTATCTTGTTGACCTACCATGAAATCAACCATACACTCTTGGAGATACCCCTAATGTCCTTCCCAAAATAAATATTTCTTGATTCTATGATATTTTTTCAAAAATCATGAATGACCTCTAAGTGGGCAGGCATGAAGTTCCTAAATAATTTTATGTCTGAAGAAAGAATGATTACAGAGGTATAATCTATCTTTATACCATAACGATTTACCCTTACATGTAAATATTTTAAATTTTTTGAAACCTTGCTGAAGACTTTAAATTAAATCTTTGGTATCACTATCATTCTCCTATTTAGATCTTTCTTCCCCTAGGCAATTTACCTACCATATGGTTATGGCACATAATAATACCTTAATTGATTAATCTTATCGAGAGAGGGCATCTACCAATATATATTCTCTTTTCTCTACTTTTGCAATATTTAAAAATCATAGCCTAACATTTTAGTCACTAATTTATGTTTTTTTTACAAATGACAATCTTGTCTCAAAAAAATATGTCATGCTATCATGATCATATTTTACCAGTAAGTGATGATACATTAGATAAGGTCTCCATTATTTCATAGAATGTAGAATAGCCATCATCACTTTATCATAAATTGGTTTTAGCCTATATTTTCCCTTCAATTGGTGACTTAAAAATTCTAGTGGTCTACCTTCATGCATGATTATATCCCCCATGCCATATCCTGATGCATTACACTCCACAACATCATTTTTAAAAAAATTAGTATTACCCAAAGTTGGATTTGCACATATATTTATTTCTAATTTCTAAAATGCCTTGGAAGCTAAATTAGTCTATTAAAAGTAGTCTTTCTTCAACAAATAGGTGAGTGTGGCAATCATTGTACCACAATTTTCGGCAAACCTGTGATTGTAACCTATTAACCGTAGAAATCCTCAGAGGTTCTTGAGGGTCCTAGGAATCTAACACTCCATCATTAATTCAATTTTTTTGGATCAAATTTCAGTCCTTCATGTGAATCTAGAACTAAAAGTACATATTTCACATGATTCAAATGATCCTCCCAATTTCTTTTGTATATGAGGATATCATCAAAGAATATTAATACAAACTTTCTAAAAGATGGCCTAAAATAGTATTTATCAATTAGTAAAATTTATATGGTGAATTTGTGAGGCAAAAAGGCATAAACATAAATTCATAATGGACTTCATGAGTTAATAATCTTTTTTAGGTATCTCCTCATCATGAATATGAATATGATGATACCCAGAGTGAAGGTCTAGCTTTGTAAAATAAACATCACCATGAAATTCACATATCAAATCATCGATTATTGGAGTAGAAAACTTATCTTTCATGGTGTACTTATTATGTTATCTATAGTCTAGGCACATCCTCCAAAAGTCATCCTTATTTCCTACCATGACCACCAGGGAGAAATATTCACTTTGACTGTGCTAGATGATTCTTCCATCCAACATATCATATACCATATTTTCAATTTCACTCTTTTAGGCTTAAAGATACATTAAGGGTATGATTTGGGGTGGTGTGATTCTCAGATTGACCCTAATGGCATGATCATGTGTATAAATTGTAGGAAGTCCTTTTGGTATGTCACCAAAAATAACATAATGGTCATACAATATCCTTTTCAAATCAAGATGTGTATACTCCTTAGTTGGTTGAACTTATATGGAAAATAATTATATTATAAATATTTTTTCACTTTTTCTAAGAATCTTCATCATCTGGTGGAAACTAATTAGATATGAATATTTAGCCTATAACCCACGTAGTTTAAAGGTTCTACCTTATGATTTGAACCTCAGACCGCTTCACATATCCTAAACTATAAGAGTAATTTTATGACATCATAAATATGACCTACAGGTCATACACATAGTCATGAAGTTTCTTTGCTAATCAATTCATCAATTGGGCACTGTACCTCTCCTTCACTCCACAACTCTCACACATACCTTTCACAAGTCTTCCACACACCTAGAAATAAACACATTTGACTTCACCATTTATTTAAAAATCATGAATTAACAAGATCATAATATTTATATGTTGTCCATAATACATGACTTAATTCTTAATTCATCTCACATGGGTTACAATTAAAGCACAATCCACTTTCAAATAGTCATGAGTCACTTATAGGTCCTATGTAGACCCATTAAACTCTTTGACACTTTTTAGATAAATTGAAGAACATAGAAACACTTTATAAATTGTTATGTCAATAATAAATTACCCCTTATTCATTATAAAATTCTTATAATCATCATTTCACTCTTTTGTTCAAGCTCAATCAACTCAAATAATAGCCTTGTTCATAAGGACACCATAAAAGAATACACAGTCAAATTCTAAAGCATTGTTCATACTCAAGATAGAATGATCACACCTAAAAAATGTAAAAATATCATCCTCATGTAGTCTATAATATTCTCTAATATCTATTTCAACATTAAACATTGACACAACAATAGTACAATCTCAAACAACAGTCCTAGGTTACTTGCAAAATATGCACGAACACACTGTCAACTTTGAACCTTTATAACTTTGATTGTATACATGATTAGACCTTAAAATTTATATTTATAGATGAAATTTGGATTCCTCTAAAAATTTTGTTTTAAATACATGGTTAAATTCTACTTGGATCAAAATTTATGGTTGAAAAACCACATACTATTTTTCCTTTATTAAATTCAAGTTTTCAAATGCAAACGGTTACAGTTAAACATCCAAAATCATGCTTGAATATTGTGTCCTTGCCACTTCATATTTATTTCATACAACATATCTCATTAAATATTTAATTTATATAACACCAATTCCCACATGTTAAATCTTGAGCATGTTGACCTCATCTCGTGAAATCTATAAATTTTGACTGCATATACTCTATCGATTTCTTCAAGACTATCCTCACGTTAGTCATGCTAGATAGTTATTTTTTTGACCTCTTAACTTTATTTCACACCATTTATCTCTATTAGTAATAACATCCACTCATTTTTTATCCTAGGAGAATCTTGATCTTTATCTCTACTCAATGTTAAACTTTGAACACTTTGACCTCTTTGACTTGTTGCATATCATAGATATAGATGTATGAACTACTATGCACCATTAATATTTGTGGATCAGTCAGGTCCTTATCAATCTCCATACATAATTAGATCAATTTTTATGATTTTATATGAGCCATGGGATCTTCATTTGGTAATAGTCTTTATCTTTGCTCAAAAATGACTAAGTATAGGAACCCTTACTTATCTGCCTAAAAGGCAAACTTAATCAGATATATCTTTTACCTCTCACACTCACATAATATGAAATTTGGACCATATGATCTCTTCATATTAGATATTCCAACCATGTATTAAACTACTCCTCAAACCCTTCCATGTGTGAGATATAATTTCATTAAAATACTCAGTTAGATTTTTTCTCTCACAGAGCCAACTATGTCAAGAAATGTCTAGAAAGCCAACTGTGCATATGCATAACTCTTGATGCACTTCATTACATGAATTTAAAATTAAAGAAAATAAGCTAAAAATAAAACTTAAAAAAACCATATGATCACCTTCTCCTAAAACATCCACACATGTGAGATATGTAATCATCAAAATGCCTACTTGGCTCTCTCTTGCCACATGTAAATTTGGCTAAGTATGGGAAAACACTATCAAAATACTTGAAATCCCAAATTTGCACCCACATATATTTGACTAAAAATATTTTTATGAACTTATAATTAGTGCATATATACTAGGGACTCATGTGATGACAACCATATTACGAACTCCCCTTGACTCATCCACATGTGGCAATGCTGATGTTAGCAAACTGCCTACTCATATTTTTTACCACTAGATCCAACATGTCTTCATGAAAAAAATGGAATATAAAATGTATTCCAATAATTTACATAATCAATAAAATCTTAAAAAACCTCTTATAGTACCCCTTACGTATTTTCAAATCACCATAATCATCCCTAACTATCTCTAAACTTTTCAAAACTAAAGATCAACCAAGCTAGTTTCAAGCATACTAGGACAAGTACATTTCACACTTTGTCATTGTCACTTAGGCTATAAAATTAATTAATTCACTCACCAATACACCTCCATGACATAATTTAAAACTCTCCAATAATATCCCCCTTTGTCATTGATGTCAATAAACATCAATCAGCTCACCTTCTCTCTCTTCAAGCATTCTCATAATAGGAAATTTTTCCCCCTTTGACACAATGACAAAGTGGGAACCAACTAATCCAAATGACCTAAAAATACTATCAAAAAAATTATACCATCTTATAAAGATAGTAAAAAGTCCCCCTTACCTTGATCCTACCTCTTCTTGCCTTCACAACTTCTTCTTGATCCAGAAAAATACTCTCTTAAACCAAGCACTGCAACAAATGAATAAAGAACATATAATAATACTAAAATATAATGGAAAATATCAATAAACATATGATATGGACTCCCCTTAAAATTTATGATCCATTGCATCACTTGAGCATCTTTAGATCTTCATACACCATGAAAAATCACCATACAAGCTCAGTAGCCTTCTCTCTCAAACCACCTTAAGGATCACCAATAGAACTTTATGCCACTAAAAAAATATGACACATGATATAAAATACCATATTAACACTCCTTGAAACATACATACCTTTATATTTGTGATAAATTGAACAAAATACACTCATCTTCCCACTAGGCATGTTTAGTCTTCTTGAAGCCCTACCTAGAACTTGTAGATCCCATAAATTTTAGTAGAAATGACTTCAAGAATTGAAACTTCATATCTAGGTAACTCTCATATGACCCATCAAGTACACCAATTTGAAACAACTATCTCATCATCTACAACATACTTCATCCACAAACCAACTTACCAATTATGCTTCCATCAAGATAAAAACATGAATGAATTCAAATATGAAAACCTTATTATCTCTATGAATCTTGATTTGACAACCCATTTGGCCCATTCAATATATTAATAATTCTCAGATCTTAACTCATAAGGCAACCCACTTTTCTAGAAGAGCCAAAAACCCTAGAATCTAAAAATAAACAAGGTCAACATAGCACCTTCTAGTCAACACACACTCCTAAAACTTATTGAAAACCTAGAGAAAACCATTACACACTTTTAGACCAAGTTTTGAGATTCTACATATTTGGTAACCCATATGTCCTATAACCCATTTTAGAACCTACAACTCATATGCACAAACTAGAAAACTTGAGAGCAAACAAAAACCTAAAATTTTATTTTAACATACCTTTAGACCATAAAACCAATTAGATCATGCTATAATGAGGTCTACAGACCATCTATGCAAAAAAATTATCTTGAAAAAACACAAATCCTATTTCACCACTTAAAAATCTTTAATTTGACCCTGTAAACTAACCAAATATAACTATGACATCACTCTGACATCACCACAGCATCTCTTCCACTTGGACATATCTTCTCCAAATAAAAACACTCATTTTTAGCCTTCTAGGATGATCTAAAGAACTCCACAACAAAACTTGCTTTTCCAGTAGAAGGAGTCTCTTAAGAAGCATAGATAGAGACATCCTTTTTATTACAATGCTCTTTAGAATAAAGTGAATCTAGGAGTGGCCCACATCTCCTTAGTAACCATTGGAATCCTCTTGTAGCTATAATATTTCATGCTTTTGTTCTCCTTCTTCTTAGTATATGCGATGACAAATGGTTGCTTTTCTCTATTACTCTCATTCTCTTCTAGGATATAATTGACAACACATGAGGCAAATATGGAATCTTGACATACATTTTCATTTGAATAATCCACCTTGTAGTTAGGAACCTCATCACTAATCACTAATAATTGATGTTATGTGTATGATACATGTTCGATAATGGCAAGATGTTCACTTGTATCCATAAAAATCTCATAACTAGCCTCAACTAGTACCTTGGTCTTCTTTTTGAGCTTGGTCTCTTCATTCTCAACATGAGCAAATAATTAGATCCCTTACCACTCTTCTCCATCTGTATCATTCTCCACCATAGCAAACAAATTACTTGTAGTAGCAGACACATCATGACTCATCTTTAGTTTCCATGAGCTAACTTGCCTTTTTCGTAAAATCTTGGAGCTTGATTGAATATATTCTAACTTGTAATCCTCTACTTGTAGAGTATAAAAATGTTAACTCTCTATTCAAAATTTTAGCAAACCATACTCCTTGATGGAAACTTAACTTATCTTACCTTGTCCGGGCAATGTTTTGCAAAGTGTCCTACATCATGATAGTTAAATCACTCAACCTTGCTCACACCTTTCGACTGATTATTTCCATCATAGTTTAAGTAAATTTATTTCTAATATATATCTTATATTCTATAACCCTATGACTAAATTGATTACATGTATAGTAAGAATTGAAACTTGCATACCTCATGTCATTTGGTTGTCTGGTGAAAAAATGGACCATCAAAATAATTCCACTCATTCACATAAGAACTTAAGGCTTTAAAACCTCTTATAAGACCCCTTTAACATGTTCAAATCACCATAATCATCCCTAACCATCTCTAACCATGTTAAAACTGAAGATTAAGCAAGCCAACTTCAAGCATACTAGGATAATCACATTACACGCTTTGTCATTATCACTTACGCTATTAAAGCACTTCATCCACTCACCAAGACACCTACATGACATCACCATGACATCATTGATAACTCTCCAATAGATAGAAGAGGTTTTATATATTGTATAAGAATAAAATAACTTATGGGAGGTGAATAAGAAATTTATTGAGTATATAATTTTAGAATCACTTGATATCAATAACGTATTTCAATTTGATTTTGATTCAAGTTTAGGATTTATGATCAGCCAAAAAAGTAGACCAATTGCTTACATTAGTAAGAAACTAAATGATGTAAAAATAAAGTATTCATTATATGATTAGGAGTTAATACCATAATGAAAGCATTCAAGAAGTGGTATCCAATGAATCCATTTGTCTTGTTTATCAAAAAATAAAACAACTAAGATACCATTATTGACATTTTTTGACTACCTATGTTTGTCTATCACATTGATAATGATATGATGAGCTATGAGTTAACTAGGTACCCAAACATGCATAGAATTTAGTCCAAACATTACTAGTAAATATGAGGTTTTGGTCACTTATAATGATCTTTAGAGTACCATACAATTTTTAAATTGTATTGAGAAAGAAAAAATATATTTTACTGGCAATAAATGGATATTATAAGGATTAAAAATGAAAATACTTTTTGAGTTGATCCACAACTACCATGATAATACTTTTACCCTTGGACTATGGTAACCCCATAATGAAATCCATATAAACCTCCTCCCAACACTAGATAGGGATAGATAAAGGTTAAAAAAGACATGGGTTTTTAAAAATTTCACCTCTTTATCTGTTGACATATCATGAATTCAACCATATATTATTATGCATCCCCCTTCTATCCTTCCCAAAATAAATATTTCTTGATACTATGATATCTTTTCAAAAATTAGGATTGACCTCTAAGTAGACAAGCATGAAGTTCTTGAATAATTTTATGTCTAAGGAGATAATGCTTATAGAGGTATAATATATATTTATACCATATGATTTCCCATTTAATGTAAATATTTTGTATTTATTGAAATGTTGTTGAAGATTTTGAATCAAATCTTTGGTAGCTCTATCATTCTACCATTGAGATCTTGCTTCCTCTAGCCAATTTGCCCACCATATGGTCATGGCACATAATAATACCTCAATTGATTTATCCTATCAGGAGAGGGCATCTACCACCACATTTTCTTTTCTTTTCTTTTTCACTATTTAAAAATCATAGGATAACATTTTAGTCACCAATTTATGTTTTTCTTCAAATGATAACCTTTGTTCAAAAAAATATGTCAGGCTATCATGATCATCCTTTACCTCAAAGTAATGACCCATCAGATAAGGTATGTATTATTTCACTACATATATAATAACCATCATCTCTTTCTCATAGATTGGTTTGAGCCTATATTTTCCCTTCATTTAACAACATTAAAATTATGGCGGTCTACCTTCATGTGTGACTATAGCCCCCATGCCATATCCTAATGTATTGCACTCCACAACAAAAGTTTATAAAAAATCCTTATTAGCCAAAACTAGAATTGCAAACATATCTATTTCCAATTGTTAAAATTCCTTAGTAGCTGAATTAGTCCACTAAAAGTAGTCTTTCTTCAACAAAGAGGCAAATGTGGCTCTCATGCTACCATAATTTTTGACAAACCTATGATTATAACTTGCTAACACTGTAAATCCTTAGAGGCTCTTGGGGGTCTTTGTAATTTACCACTCCATCATTACGTGAATTTTTAGGATCAATTTTCAATCCTTCATGTGGATCTAGAACTAAAATTACCTATTTCACATGCTTCAAATGGTATTCCAATTTTTTTTGTATCTGAGGCTATCATCAAAAAATACTAATACAAACTTTCTAAAAGATGGCCTAAAAATAGTATTCATCAATCTCTAAAATTTATATGACGCATTTGTGAGGCTGAAAGGCATAACCATAAGTTCATAATGCCCTTCATGAGTTATGAAAAAAAAATTAGGTATGTCCTCATCACGAATATGAATATGATGATACCTGAAGTGAAGGTCTAACATTGTAAAATAAACATGACCATGCAATTCATCTATAAAATAATCAATTACTAGAATAAAAAAACTTATCATTCATGGTGTACTTATTGTGTTCTCTATAGTCTAGGCACATCCTTTAAGTGTCATTCTTATTTCACACCATGACCACCAAAGATAAATATTCACTTTGACTATGTCAGAGGATTCTTCCATCCAACATATCCTATACCATATTTTCAATTTCACTCTTTTAGGCATAAAAATGCCTTTAAGGTATGATGTTGGGTGGTGTAATTCTTGAATTGGCCCTAATAGAATGATCATGTGCATAAATTATAGGATGTCCTTTTAGCATATCACCTAAAATAACATAATGGTTATACAACATCCTTTTCAAATCAAGATGTGTATACTCCTTGGTTGGTTGAAATTCTATGGAAATACGTGTGCCATAAAACCTTCTGCACTTATTCTAAGAATCTTCATCATCTTGTGGTAACTAACTAGTTGTAGATATTAAGCTTATAACCCAAAAAGTTTTAAGTTTATCCTTATTAATGGAACCTCATGAATATTTCCTATAAATTCATCTCAATAGTGCCCAAAGCAGTGAGCCAATACATGCCCAAAATAATCTTAGATCCTCTTATGGGAAAAAAATATCCTTATAGTATGGAATTTTGATTTAAAAACTAATATAGAATAAAACACAATGAAAAAATTACATTTTATTTATAGTAGGGCTCCATATGTCTAAGAGGGACTCCATACTTTTATGTTTTAATCCATACTATGAATTTTTTATAAGATCTAATAAGGGCCATAATATGTAGGTGACAGTTTGTTATCATTTTTATATTGCTTCAAAGACATTTAATTATGTGTATGAGAATGAACAAAGACCCAATAACCTATGTAAAAATAATTCTCACTAAAGTGTTTATCTTCACTTTGCTTCATTCTAGTTTTTGCCATTGCTAAATTCTCTCACAAACTAACTATTATGTCCTATTGATGGTGAATGTGTTACTCAATATCTTGAACCTTAGGATTTACAATTACATCTAAAGTGATGGATGGAGGGTGATACTTGTTAAATTCCATAAAGGAATACATCTTATATGAATTTTATAAAGAAAAGTTATACCACCATTCAAAAATTGGTAGCCAATGAATCCATTTTTCATGCTTATCAAAAACAAAACAACTAAGATGCCCTTGAAATTTTTGAATACCTATGTTTCTCTATCAAAATGAGGATTATAGGTTGAGCTATAATAATATTGGGTGCCCAAACATTCATCTAATTTATTCCAAAAATTTCTAGTAAATATGAGATCTCAGTCACTTACAATGACCTTTGGAATACCATACAATTTTTCAAATGTATTGAGAAAAAATATCTAATTTATTCAAAAGAAATGGATATGATAAGGGGAATATCATACTTGATGAGTTGATCCACAACTACCTTGATAACATTTTTACACTTAAACTATGGTAATATGTAATGAAATCTATGGAAACCTCCTCCTAATGCTAGATAGGGATGGATTAAGGTTGAAAAAGACTTGGGGTCTTAATGGTTTAAAATTTGTTTTGTTGACATACCATGAATTCAACCACATATTTATAGACATTCCCATTGAGTCCTTCCCAAAATAAATATTACTTGATTTTATGATATGTTTTCAAAAATCTGTAGTGACCTCTAAGTGGACAAGCATGAAAATTTTGAAGAATTTTATGTTTGAATAGAGATACTTACAAATAGATAATCTATATTTATACCAAAATTTATTTCCCTTCTAAGTAATATTTTTAGATTCGTCAAAACCTTGATGATTATTTTAAATCAAATCTTTTGTAGCACTATCATTCTCCTATTTAGATATTGCATCCTTTAACCAAACTACATGCCACATGGTCATGACACATAATAATTACTCAACTAATTCATCCCATTAAGAAAAGGCATTTAACACCACATTATCTTTTCCTTTATTGTACACTATTTAAAAATTGTAACCTAGCATTTATGTCACCCATTTATGTTCATCAAATGACAATCTTTGTTACAAATAAAGTGTGAGGCTATCATGATCATTCTTTACTTGAAAGTGATGACCCATAAGATAAGCTATTTATTATTTCACTACATGTAGAATGGCCATCATATCTTTCTCATATATTGGTTTGAGCCTATACTTTCTCTTTAGTTGGCAACTTTTAAATGTTAGTCATCTATCTTGTTGCATGAGAATAGACCCCAATCCATATCCTAATGTGTCATACTCAACAATAAAAATTTTAAAAAAAATAGGAGTAACTGAAATTGGAGTTGTACACAACCATTTTAACATATTTGAATTCCTTGGTAGTTGAATTAGTCCACTAGAAGTAACCTTTATTCAATAAAGAGGTGAGTGGGGATATAACGCTACCATAATTTTTGACAAACCTATGATTGTAACAAGTTAACCCTATAAATCCTCAAAATATGTTGAGGGTTAGGGGAATATATCACTCCATCATTGTTTAGATTTTTTTAGGCTCAACTTTCAATTCTTCATATGAATCCATAACTAAAAGTACCTATTTCACATGCTTCAAATTGTATTCCCAATTTTTAATGTATACGAGGATATCTAAAAAAACACTAATACAATTTTTTTATAAAGTAGCCTAAACCCAGTAATCATCAATCTATAAAATATATATGGTGCATTGGTTAGGCCAAAAAACATGACCATAAATTCATAATGGCCTTCATGAGTTATGAAAATTATTGTAAGTATGTCTTCATCACAAATGTGAATCTAATTATACCCAAAGTGATGGTCTAACTTTGTAAAATAAACATCACCATGCAATTCATCTAAAAAATCATTAATTACTAGAATAGGAAACTTATCATTGATTATGTACTTGTTGAGTTCTCTATAGTCTAAGCACATCCTCTAAGTGTCATCATTATTCCACACCATGACTACGAGGGAGGAATATTATCTTTGATTATGTTAGATGATTCCAACCTCCAACATATCTTATGTCATCTTTTCAATTTTACTCTTTTGGCCATAGGGATACCTTTAAAGTCTAATGTTTGGTGGTGTAATTCTTAGATTTACTCTGATGGAATGATTATGTGCACAACTTGGAGGAAGTCCTTTTGGCATGTCACCAAAACTAATAAAATGGTCATCTTACATCCACTACAAATCAAGATGTGTAGAGCCCTTGGTTGGTTCAGATTATATGTAAAATAAGTGTACCATAAATATTTCTTCACTTTTTTTTAGAATCTTCATCATCTAGTGGGAAAGAACTATTTGTGGATATTTCACTTGTAACACATGTAGTTCAAGGTCCTACCTTCTGAATGGAACCTCATGAATAGTTCCTAGAAATTCATCGCAATAGTAACCAAAGTGGTGAGCCACAAAACTCCAAAATAATGTCATATCCTACAATAGGAATAGTAAACATAGTAAAATCTAGAAAGTAGTATCACATAGTAAGCTTAATTTTATGGCATTTTCTAAAACAGTTGATTATATCACCATATGCAATCATGACCTAAAATTATGGAACTGGGTAAAAAAATAATTTAAGTGAGTCACTAGCATATTTTTGATGAAGTGATGTGTACTTCTAGAGTTAATTAACATATTCACCTTTTGTTTCTTAAGAAAACCCACCACCTTAAGATTTTGAGAAGTACTCATTTGTAAAAGTGCATGACTAGAAATAGTAGATTGAAAATCTTTATATTCATCCTCAGGTTCTTCCAGACATGATCCTAAAGCCTCATCATCTTTTTCTTCCTCATTGGTTCTTTCAATTTAAAAGAACTTCCTTTTAACACATTGATGTCCTTTGATCCATTTGATATCGCATTCAAAACATAAACCTTTTTCACATTTCTCTTACACTTTTTGAGTTGTCAATATGGTAGGCTATGAAAATTATGATGCTAGGAAGGTGAATTCATGTACATTAATGAAATTTATTCATTTAATCAGTGCTTTTTTACTAAACCATGTGTTCCCCTGTTATGGCTTCAAAGACATTACTTTAATGAAACACGCAAACCTCCAATTGATTGTTATCTTTGAGGCCACCCAAAAGTATAAGAGCAATATTTTATTCAATGATGTCCCTTACATGTAAACAGAGATTATGAAATTGATGAATTTAATCCTTTACCATTTTGGCATTGATTAGCTAGCTGATTGAATTGGTTTTCATAGGCATTGTTGTGGTAGTGGAACTGTAAATCCTTAGAAAATATCAACCATGAAACTAAGGAACTTTTTTTATTTTAGGAACACAAATAATAATAGAATGGATCAAGTTATAGATACAGAGAGCCCATGACCACTTTTTATGAACATGCAACTTGATGTAGATCAAATAGATTTTCTATTTGAGTGAGCCAGATGATTATATCATTACCATCAAACCTATGCAAGTCCACTTTTGGCATCATTGGCTTGGGGCCAATATTTGTGTTGGGATTATTTAGAGGAGGAAAACCAAACTAAAGTGGTAGAGGGTTATTTTTAGTGGTTGAGATGATAAATTGGCCAACTTCCTAGTTATTTGTTGTAATTGATCCATCATGTAATTCAGGTGCCCTCTCAACCATGTTATGTCCCCTTTAGTTGTATCCAAATCATATTTTTTTGCCATGCCCTACAAATCTAAATTAAGTTTTTGAGCTACCTTTGAAATACATAGATCAAAATTTATAGACTCCATGTTGTCCTTTTGAGGATTTTTTTTAGTTTATTTCCCTTTCCCACATCTGAAGTGTTTAGACTAGCCATGCATAAACCCTATGAGACTTTTAGCCTTGAAATATGTGTACCAATGGAATACACCATTGAAAACAACTATTCAAGATGAATATGATGTCTACTAATGTGCACAAAGGTGAAAAATTTCATCACCAAAAATTGTACTAGTAGAATATACCATTGTGATCATCTTACAAAGATGAATCCAATGACTACTAATTCACACAAGGTAAAAAAAATCTAGCCTTTTTTACTTGTATTTTTTTAATGTAAAAAATCTTCATGAATAAAACTTGTATGAAAAAATAATACAATTAGTCCAATATCATAATTTATATTTTTTTGGCCTTCTTGAGATTAGGATGCCAAATCTAAAAAAATTGCATTACAAAAACATTCCCAAAACAAAGCTCTGATACCACTTGTACTGAAATTACTTAAATGATTTACAATAGAGTTATATATCCTTAAATTAATAACATGATAAGCATATCCACAATAATAAATGGTGAAAGAGAAGAATACTTGGATATTATGACTAAGCCACTTTGATTAGGTAACCTCCACATTAATGCAATAGAAACATAATTTAAAATATGATGATAAAAGACTAACCACTACCTCCTATATATACTCTACCTAGCTACGGTCATTCCATAGGCTGACCATACTAAGAAGAACAAGAAATGCAACAAGATAATATGAAGTTATGTAAGCTAAAAGTGAACCACACATATCCTTATATGCACTATAGGATAAGGGCATAGCAATATGCTATATAATTCATAAATAGTGTCAACACTAGATCCTTTCAATTGAATGCCTTGATGTGATTTTATAGTGAAACATTTTTTTTTTTAAAATATTAACTAAACTTTCAATAATTATAGGAGATACAATTTTCAATGTTTGAATTTTAAAATATAAATGTTAGAGTGGAAGACAAGGTTTTGCCAATGGATTAGGCTGCAATGTGGACCTATATGATCTATCATGGTCCCATCCTAGGAATACAAAGACTACTAAAAAAAGTTTTACTTGTGCTTGTAGGTTAAATATGGATGAACATAGTTGAAATAGTGATATCTATATGATATTTTTTATATTCAAAAGACAATAGAGGCTCTTTTATAGATTGCGAGAATGAAATGGTGAATAGACCAAGTAGGAAAAAGATGTCAAGGATAACCATTGTCAAGTACTTAATGACTAAATTTAAATATCTACACCTACAAGCATTGAACTCAGTTATTATGATCACATTAATGATATAAATATTTCTAATGATATTATATAGTCGATATTTATAAAAAAAATATAACATGTCCTACAACATTATACAGTGCAAATGAACTCCTTAACCTCAATCTTTGAGATCTTTATTTTTTTATTAAATTATAAGAAAAGTTAAAATAATAAATAATATTGAACCATCTTTTTAAAAGAAGTATCACAAACATGATTAAATTTATATGACGTGAAATCTCAAACATTTAATTGGTATATAAATTTATAAATAAAATTATGAAAAACTCTCAAAATTAAACCCAATTATTAAATTTAACTCAATAATTTAAATATTTCTAATAACATTGTGTATTAAACATTTATAAAAATATATAAAATATCTTTCAACATTATATGCTGAAAATTAATTCCCTTTTTCAAATTTTGAGATGTTTAATATTAGCTAAACCATAAGATATAAAATCAAAGGGTCACTAATGTTGAACCATCTTAATAAGAGAAGTATCGATGACATCAGATTTTAGATTTGATTAAAAAATTTGGGAAGACAATGAAACCTAAATTAATAAATTCACAGTCCCACTCATCCATAAGATCAGCATTGAAATGCTCCTCCAAAGATATTATAACTAAAAAACAAATAATTTGGCATTACATTATAGATATTTTCTATTTCGCTTGGATATTATCAGTCCTTGCCATAGGTGGGGTACTACGTTTCGGTCAAAATTAATTAATTTACATTCAACTTTGTACTAGGAAATATATTTTATGTTTTCTAAAAGGTTGTGTCTCAAAAGGAATATACAAATTGGTTTTACCTATAATTTAATTGGTTATTTTACATCGTAATATAATTAATCTTGTTGATAATGGTATTTTCATTACATAATGTTAACTGAAAACATTTGGCAACGGTTATGAATGTTTATTTTAGGCCATTACATTAATCACATTTATCATGATAAGAAAGTTATATGTTATTATTATAACAAACACTTCCATTTGACTACCAGTTAATATAGGCTTGAAATTAGGATATAGGATCATCTTTGTGAAAATATTTTACTTTCTATCTAATGGAATTTTATTTTTGCACTCAAACAGTGACTTTTTTTTAAAATAATATAGAATAGATTTAAACATGTTGAAAATATTTTTGGATTCACTATTTATTTCATTGATAAATTTACTTACATGTTAGTCAAAGATATGGCATGGTTGAAATCCTCACATCGATCCTCTTTAAATATTGTCTACTCTTTTATACTGCAAAAGCTTAATATGTATTGTCAGTTCTCTTTGAATTGTTGGGATTCTATACTCAAGTTTCCTTATAGTATGGGATTGTGATTTAAAAGACAATATAGAATAAAATAGGAATAAAATTTAATTTTTATTATACCTTGTTGTTAATAATATACTAAATTAGTATGGATAAGCAAGCTTCAATTAATCCATTTTATCCCTCTTATTTGAAATGTAGATAAGTTCACATCATGTGACATAAGTCTAAGCCTATTGAGTGTAACCATGGTTGGACTACCTCATACCTTGGCCTTATTTATTGTTGCCAACATCTTTAGCAACCACACCAAACTAACATTTTTTCTTACATTCTTAAATTATTTACAGGTCATGAGTTTAATTCTCAAATCATAAATTGTTTTTATTTTTTAATAATACTATATGATTATTGTGCACAAGGAACTTGATCACCCATGGACCTTATCCTAACCTCAAAAGAACATAACATTATAGAATGAATGGTGTTTATTTCTAGTTCCCTAATACACCATTGAAACTTACAAATTACTATCATATTGGCTTATTGTTCATTGTGGGTGGCATCCCTAATAAACATTATGATATATCTCCTTATTTTTATATTATTTTGATAACTAGAGAGTATAGGACTTTCTTTGAGATTGTGTCTGAGAACTATGAATAAACCATACCATCATGGAATTTTGATGGATAATTTATAATAGGGTAAGTTTCCATTTTCAATTTTTTAATGCCTTAGTTGTTCTTTTTCTATTTATTTTTTATTTTTTATTGTTCCTAATGGGAGACTAATAGCATCACTTATTAAAAAAAATTGAAAGTCGTCAAAGTGCTTCTTTGTAGAAGATATGTAGAATGGTCCTAGCACTATGAGAAGAAAGAACTATAGCATTTATTAGGTGGATTCACAAATTTATCATTGACCACTTGCTCATGTCCCAAAATTTATTCTTTTTTCTATTGCCAATTCTCCACTAAACTACATACCAATGTCTCGAAGGTTAGTTCCCTCAACTTCAATTGGACATTACATGATTAAATACAAGGCACTGTCTTTGCTTGTAATGCATCTAATTTTTATTTAGTGAGCATGGAGTACTCCAAACAAATCAATATGGTTTATTAAATAATTTTGAAAACTATCACAACACACATTACCACATATGTATGGAAAATCTACAATTTTTTGTTTTCAAAATAAAACCATTAAATACATGATACAAGTAGACTTCTCTATCTTATCACAAAATTTATAACCTATAATATTTAAGGTAAAAAGATTTAGTGGAATAAAATAGATATTAGACAACATACTTTATTTCTAATCTTTTATATATTTTTAATGATATAGATATTATAATTTGTTTTTTTATTTAGAATTATTTTAAAAATATATAAGGATTTACATCATACATAATTAAAATTTATATTATTAAAATATATTTTATATTATTATTTATTGGTTGTTATGTAAATGTCAAATTTCAGAGATTTATATACCTTTTCACATAAAAAAAATTTCTCTCATTTGACAAATTTTAGAATCACAATGCCAAGTAATATTATCAACCCCTTTCCACTTCTCAATCCATCTATAAAAGCATGTATTTATGCCATTACATGTCCTTTGTTATTGAAAGATAATAATGTTTTGGGTAAGGAAGATTTTTGTTTAACTTGTTCAGATAGTTGTAGGTAAGGTGGAGGGCATGTATACAATTTAAAATAATTGTGGAAGGTCACAAATTGGTTTCTTGAGGTTTTAATATTTTTAGTGAATTGTATTTATGAGTTTAAAAGATGTAAAGGAGGAGTCATTGAAATGATGGTGGTGGAGAATTTATACTGGTAAAAAAAATTATTGAAAACACTGACTTTTTTATTATAGATAGAAGAGGAGGTTCTTGTTATTGATATTTAATATTTGTTAATAATAAATATTTAGAATTTTGAAAAGGTGTTCCTTGGCCCTCTTCTATCATTGTATATGAGCTATAAGAAGTCCTCAAATATTGCATTAGATTTTTAGGGAAAAATATAAGTTTCTGGGAGATATAATGATGTCGGTGGGCTAAGGTTTATTGAAATTGTCAAGTAAGGACCTATATTTTTAGTAGGTTAAATCAACTAATCACATACATTTATGATTCTGCCCTTAATACCAATGGCTTTACTAAATTTATTGGAGATTCACCTCACCATAAAATTATTTATAATTTTAAATTATGACTGTCTTTTAAAAAATTAAAACTACTATATTCGTTAAAAGGAATATTGAACCTTGAACCCTAAAGATATATTATTATATGTATTAGAAAGAATTATAAAGTATAAATATAATTTCTATAATACAAATAGGAATTCAAAAACTTTTATTTTTGTTGAACTTTTAAATTTATACTAATATATTTAAATTATTTAAAAATCACCTCAAACTTTGAGACTATAGAACTTGGCTTGAAGATTGTATCAACAAATATTTTTTGTCTATATCTTAAACGAGAGTTTTTCTTGATCAAATTTACATATAAAAATAATAGAGAAAAAAAATTGAAGTATCTATATGTGGCTAATCAACTTATTTCGAGATTGGCACAAAGTATGGTACGAGAAAACAAATATAAGGTTATAGAGAACTAAAATTATATGATTAAGAGATCATGTGTATTCGATCTTTATATATAAGAATAAGAGTGCTCATTTAGAACTTTTCTAAGAATATAATATGATTAACACAAATCTCTCATAACTTATTTCATCTATTAAGATGATTTTAGCCGATTAAGGATTGTGAGAAGAAAAAATAATTTCAGGAGCTGCCCATCTCAATTTTATAACCTAAAAGTTTTTTTGACAAAAAAGATGAAATGAAGACATACATAAAAATTCACAAAAAAAATAACATCATCAGAGGAAAATTAGCCCCACCACACCAGAATTGAACTCAATATATCAATCCAACCATCTAACTTTTCTAATATAATAATCATCTATAAGAAAATACAACACATCTTACAACATTTATACCACAAACTCACTCTTTATCTCCAAACATTTATGACAACCATGGTTGATTTATACGACATGAACTCGATTTATATTGCATGAACCCTGAAAAATTTAATGGGTATATATTTCCACAGAGAACCGCAATGAAAGTTTCAGGAAGGGAACAAAATTTATTATAATTATAACACGACATTAAAATCCACAGGCGAGTTTAATGTGTTTGCAAACAAGTTTCTGTGTAATTGTGGCACATCACAATACATAAACACATATATTACTTTTCATTTATACGATACGAACGCACAACTTACTTTTTATTTATAGCAGGACTCCATAAGTCTGAGAGGGAGACGAAAATCACCCCTGACGCCCTGCCTTAAACACAACTAGTAATTAAAGTAAGATAATTTATACGTCGCAGTTGCTTTGGGGGACAAATTTGTTATCGGCGAATTTGACATAAGTTTGGCCATTGTAGACTTCAGGAGAAGTTCGAGGGTAGCCGTTGGGGCCATCGAGGGAAGCACGGCGTTGAGGGCCATAGTGGAATATGCCAGAGCAGGAGACCACAATCCCAGGCACGCCTCTCTCGTATGCTCTTTTTATGTCATCTGAGTCCGGCGTTTGCTGGGTTTTGGCAGAGAGTGGATGAGTGTGGAAGTCTGCCACCAACTTGTAATGATCGATGCTCACCGCCTCTGGATTGTCCAGCTGAATAGATGAATCTGCTCCTGCAACATATCTACATCATTAAGTAATCATTTCACTGTAAATTGCAAGTCTAAACGTATTTCTAGTTATACTAACCCTGCTGTGAACGGTCCTTAGTGGCATGTTGAACGAGGAGATATTTATGACCATCTGGATAGTTGGAGTCGGCATAAATCCATCCTCCTCTCGCTTGATAAGAGTTGGATTGCTGCAAGAAACTGTCTTTCCACGCCTTGCCCAGTTCTTGTTGAACATCGTCGTTGGCAAGGATGTCTGTCACCGTAGGAGCACCGTTGTTGCCTCCATATGCAGTGTTTACTATTATGCACAACGCAGCCACAACTAAAACCAGACCACCAGCACGAACAGCCATTATTTCAAGTGCCGACTTCTGAGTGTGACTGTCTGTGTATAGACTGGTCTATTTATAGTATTTAGAGGCCACCTTCAAATGCGATACGCCTCAGAACCCACAATCACCGTATAATCTGGAGATTATTGGCATATCTGCTATCTTTCGCTTTTGCCAGATCTGATTGATAAGCAAAGGTTAGTGGAGTTTTTAAATTTGATTTTATTGCCATTTATGGGTTTACTGTAAATCATATTTTATTGATTGCATTTTGGAAAGAGTGGAAGTTGACTGCGAAAGATGAAATGACTTTGATTCCATTTTCATGATGTCCTTACATTATTTGAGCTGACTCGTTTTACTTAGGGAACTCCATTTTCTTAATTATTAGTCCCGAAGGGTACTCTTTACCCGTGATTATTACAATCACAACGTTTTGTTTCTTTGTGCTTGGAAATATACGTGACTTTTGGAAAGTTAAGATGTATATCTTTTAAATATTAAATTAAATATTATTATTTATGAAATGGTGATTGGTAGAAATATTTTTATGGATTCACGAATTTTAATATAACATTTTTTAAAATAGTGTATCCATTTTATAATATTATATTGGATGGTGGATTGTTGCACAAATATTTAAAAACTCTCGGAGATTATCAATGCATAGATATTGATTGCATATCCCAAAAAATATTTCCCTGTGATCATTCAATGCAAAAAGATGGTTATTGTAAATACTAGATTTTGAGGTTCTCAATAGTTATATACATTGATCTCTATTGTTGGAAAGTTGATCTATTTGCTCCAACACATTTCTTACAATATACAGTGCTGCTACCAATTTTATTTCATCTCACATCAATTTTGTGCAAAACGCTCTCAATATAGTTGTTATTGATTCATTACTTTTTGCATCATTCATTGTGTGGATTTTCATATTGATATGGCTTCAAATGAATCTCTACAGACGACTGCTCCCAGAGCACTAGCTATAGTGGATGGGAGACTCAAAGTATTGTTTTTTGTGTTTTTGTTTAAAAAATCTTATTTTGTTTTCTATTCAATTTTAAAGACTTTAATTTGCATTTTTTTATGCATTTTGACTTTATTTCCACTCAATTCTTTTACTTGGCATTTTGCATTCTTTTAATTTCCTTTGTTACATCTAATATGCCAAGATGGCTTGGTGCATTCATTCTTTAGAAGTGCAACGGTTTTGTGTTTTGAAGCATAACTCGTTATTTATCTCACCTTATTTATTTTCTCTGCATTTTAAATGCTTCTCTTTCACCAGAAGCCCATTAGTTTCCTTGCATCAATTAATAACTACTTCTAGCACAGTAAGTAGCTATTAATAGTTAGTTATCTTCTAGTATTTTTCTTTATTTGTGTATCTTGATTTCATGCAAGTGGTGTTTCATAGACATGTTGCATATTCCCTATCATCATGCCTTATATGCAGTGCCTTAGTTCCAGGTGTGCTTCACCTGTGTTTCTTAAGACTTTAGGTCTTACATTAAATCTCCTCCAGAACTTGATTTGCTCAATATAAGTAACTCTTTTACATTTAACTTATCATTTTCATTTCAAGATAAAAGAAGGCATAAAAAGTTATGTGAGTAATTTTTATATAATAGTACAGACGTAAAGATCACATTAATAACAATCCATTTTGTGTAAGATTTTATTTTTTATTTCTTTTGTTAGTGGTAGTTATCTCCTCATATTCAATGGTGATGGAATTTATGCTATAACTTCCCAGCCTTTTTGAAATTTTATTATAATTTTAATGATGTCATAGTTTTGCCTATTACAATGGCTTTGAATGAGAATGATTTGATAGCTTTCAATAGTGTTTAACATTGACAAATTTATCTGTATGTATCTTTTTGTTTTTGTTTTAATATTTCTCAGGTTTAAATGTTTTTTGCTATTTAATTTGTGTATAGATTTCCACTAATATTGTAGCTTTCTTTGGTGGTTGTGGCATGGGGACCATCCCACCATGTTTTTCCATATCTTTCTTAAACTTATTGTTCACAGAGAGAATAATTTTTTTTTTTTTAAATGTTTTGTTTTAGGTGTTGTCATACAAAGCCCAAGAAAACTATTGAAAAATATGGAAGAATTCACTATTTAAACTTCACGGCCTCATTTTTTCTTAGCCTAGTGAAAAAGACTCCCAAATCTTTTCATGTTATGGATTCTTATAGTTTGGTAAAATAAAGTGATATTCAAAAAGTATTTATTGTTGGAGCACAAGCTTGGCTAGTAGTTGTATGCATCCATCACCACTAATGATCATAGGCCTAATGAAGCTATTTGCCTAATCGGTTATTCTCACTCTTGTATGCTATAATAAATAAATTCGTAAAACCAAGTAATGATGTTGGTTTCAATTTCTAGTCGACGGTCTTCTTCCAAATTCTAGATCCCATGTCAAGCTGATGTGGTATCCTCTTAAGATTGTACTTAAACACATTAGATACCCTAGATGACTCTGATCTCAACTCCATCATACTTGCTTTGTTCTAAATCAAAATTTCCAATCTAAAGCTTTGATCATTAAAGTGTTGTTGAGATTAATTATTTTCTTTTTATTTGTTCTCATTATAAATCAATACGTCACCATTGTCCTATTTGTCTACATAAAAATCAAAAGCAATAATACTAAAAGCTAGTGTCTCATTACAAAGAGTATGTGAAATAGAGATGAAATCAATACTAGCTTGACGTCGACCATGCAAGCCAATTTCACTTAGCTCCATTTTGAAGTAAAAAGGTCACCCACATGGATGCCTAGAATAGAGCCTTTTATCATTCTATCTTGTTTAATGATAATCCTTTATTCATCATTATAGTCCTTATTTGGACAATAGGCCACTTATAGTAATTTACTTGGTCATGTTCAAGATGTTGGCTCACACCATAATATATGATTAGAGCCTTCATGACAAGATTCATATCATTAACAAATAATTCTAGATTACAAAATATCAATGTTTTATGTATGTGATGGTTGTTAATACTACCACTAGGCTAAAGAGGAGGCAGCATCAAAAATGGAGGAAATACAGTTAGGGGTGGCGAATTCAAGACTAGGCCTCCATTATCATAATACTATTGGACTTATGTAGTGTTCTATTTCATAGTCATCTCATTTATTGCCATAAAAGTAGCCATAGACACTCTATCACCTTATAGAAATAACAAGACTATGTTTTCCTTTCCATATAGACAAACATATTGGTCTCTTCATGATGTTACTAGAGCCATAATTTTCACAAAACTCTATGTGTTTTTATTCTTTGTTATGGTGTTTTAAATTGTTCAATGCTCTTGAGTGCATACACTTTATATAATGATTAATTGAATCAATGTCAAATATATTTTCAAGTGGTATTTAATAGCAAGATAAATACCTCATCAGACTAATAATGAGATAAAAAATTAATGGAATACTCACCTTAGTAAAAAAAACTTGTAATTCAGGGAATGGATCCACAAAAAAATTGAATGCTCAACAAGTAAACTATCTACATAATATCCATAAAAATTAGGCTAATACTCCGTAGGGACTTGGCACTCTATGCCCCTTGTTTAATTATATATCATTCATTAGATCATTATAACAATTGTATTTTAGAACTTAATGAGAACTTAAATGTTTTTTTCAAAAACTCAAAGTATAACTTGGTATGATATTTTATCACTGAAATGTTTCAAGGTATTATATATTATACAAAAATTAATAATACATAAACATTATATAAAAAATCATTCATTTGGTATTTATTCATTGTATTACTAAGAGTGTCTTGTAAGTTCTCATCTTATTATTTGTCTTGAAGGGTACTCTTTAGCCTTCATTAAGATTTAACCAGAGATTATTACTTGTTGTTTTGATCAATCACAATATTTTGTTTTCTCTATTTGGAAATATATGTGACTTTTGAAAAAGTAAGATATATATTTTTTAAACACTAAATTAAATAGTATTATTTATGAAATGGTGATTGGCATAAATATGTCTATGGTTCATGAATTTTAATGTAGTATTTTCTATGACAGTGTATCGATCCTATAATATTATATTGAGTGGTGGATTTTTGCATATATATTTAAAAACTCTAAAGGATTATCAATGCAATGATCTTGATTGCATATCCTAAAAAATATTTGCCTATGATTATTCAATGTAAGAAGATGGTTATCATAAATACTAGATTTTGAGGTTCTCAATAGCTGTATACATTGATCTTTATTGTTGGAAAGCTGATCTATTTGCTCTAACACATTTCTCATATTATAGAGTGTTTCTACCAATTTTCTTTCATCTCAAGTCTATTCTATGCAAAATGCTCTCAATATAGTTTCTATCTTTTCATTACTCTATGTGTCATTCATTGTGTGAGAGATAAACTTAGTATTGAATAAAGGATTTTCATATTGATGTGGCTTGAAATGAGTCTCTACAGATGATTGCTCCCATAGCACTAGTTACAGTGGATGGGAGACTCAAAGCATAGTTTTTTGTGTTTTTGTTTAGAAAATATTATTTTGTTTTCTATGTAATTTTAAAGCCTTTACTTTGCATTTATTATGCATTTTGACTTTCTTTCCATTAAATTCTTTCAATTGACATTTTGCGTTCTTTTTTTTCCTTTGGTTCATTTAATATACCAAGATGCCTTGGTGAATTCTTTCTTTAGAAGCGCAATGGTTTTGTGTTTTGAAGCATAACTCATTATTTATCTCACCTTATTTATTTTCTCTACATTTTAAATGGCTATCTTTCACCAAGAGCCCATTTAGTTTCCTTGCATTAGTTAATAACTAGTTCTAGCATAGCTATAGCTAATAATAGTAAGTTATCTTCTAGTATTTTTATTTATTTATGTTTCTTGATTTCATGTAAGTGGTATTCAATGACTCATTGCATGTTCCCTAGCATCATGCCTTGCATATAGTGCCTTAGTTCAACATGTATTTCACCTAAGTTTTTTTAAGACTTTAAATTGTACGTTAGATCTCATCAAAAACTCAATTTTCTCTAAAATGTGTCTCTTTTTCATTTAACTTATCATTTTCAATTAAAGAAAAAAGAAGGCATAAAAAGTTATGTGAGTATTTTTTTTGTATAACCATACAGATGTAAAGATCACATTAATACCAATCCATTTTTGTGTAAGCTTTTATTTTTTATTTCTTTTGTTAGTGGCAGTTATCTCCACCTATTCAATGGTGATAGATTTCATGCTATAACTTCCCAACACTTTTTGAATTTTACTAGAATTTTAAAGTTTTCATAGTTGTGCCTATTACAATGGATTTGAATGAGAATGATTTAATAGCTTTAAAAAAAGCTTAACATTTACAAATTAATTTTATGTATCTTTTTGTTTTTATTTTAATATTACTCAGGTTTAAATGTTTTATGCAATTTAATTTGTGGAGAGATTTGCATTGATATTGTAGATTTCTTTGGTGGCTGTGGCATGGGAACAATTCCATCATGTTTTTCATATCTTTCTTCAACTTATTGTTTGAAGTGACAATAATTTATTTGTGAGAATGTTTTATTTGAGGTGTTTTTATACAAGCCCATGAAAACTATCAAAAAATATGGAAGAATTGACTATTGAAGCTTCACAACTCCTTTTTTTCCTTAGCTTGGCAAAAAATACTCCCAAATATTTTAATGTTATGGATTTTTGTAGTCTATAAAAATAAATTTTTATTCAAAAAGTATTTATTGTTGGAGTATAAGCTTGGTTGGTTTTTCTATGCATCCATAATCACTACTGATCATAGGCATGAGGAAGTTATTTACCTAATTGGTTATTCTTGCTCTTGTATGCTATATCAGTTGAATTAGTAAAACCAAGTATTGATGTTAGTTTTAATTTCCATTTAGCAGTCTTCTTCAAAATTCTAGAGCCCATTTTAGGTTCACATGGTATCCTCTCAATCTTGTACTTAAACACATTGGATACCCTAGATGACTCTGATATCAACTCTATCATAATTTCTTCATTCCAAAGCAAAATTACCAATCTAAAGCTTTGATCAGTAAAGTGTTGTTGAGATGAATGTTTTTATTTTTGTCTATGCCCACTATAAATTAATAGGTCACCACTATCCTATGTGTGTTCATAATAATCAGAAGCAACTATACCGATAGTCAGTGTCTCATTGTAAAGAGTATGTGCAATAGAGATGAAATCCATACTAGCCTAACATAGACCATGGAGAACAATTGTAATTAGCTCCATTTTGAAGTAAAAAAGGTTTCCCACATGGATGCCTAGAATAAAACCTATTATCCTTAAATATTTTTTAATGATAATCCTTTACTCATCATTATGGTCCCTACCAAGAGAATAGGTTGCTTATAGTAATTTCCTTGGTGGTGTTCAATATGTTACCTCAAATCATAATATGTCATTAGATCCTTCATGACAAGCTCCATATCATTAACACTCAATGTTGGATTATGAAATATCAGTGTTTTTTGTATGTGATGGTTGTTACTACTACCGCTAGGTTGAAGAGGAAGCAACCTCAAAAATAGAAGAAGTAAAGTTAGGGGTAGTAGACTCAAGACTGGACTTCCATTGTCATAATAATATTGGGCTTATGTAGTGTTTTATTTTATAGTCATCTAATTTATGGACATAAAATTGGCCATAGACACTCTATTACCTTATATATAAAAAATGAGACTATGTTTTTCTTTGCATATAGACAAAGACATTGGTTTCTTCGTGATGTTACTAGAGCCAATTTTCACAAAAATCTCCATGTTTTTAATTCTTTTTTATGGTGTTATAAATTTTAAATTATCTTGAGTGCATACACTATATATAATGATTAATTGAATCAATGTCAAATTTATTTTTAGGTGGTCTTTAATAGCAAGATGAATACCTGGTCATATTAATAATGAGATCAAAATTTAATTGAATACTCACCTCAATCAAAAACTCATAGGTTAAGGAATAGATCCACAAAAAATTTGAATCCTCAACAAATAAACTATCTACACAGTATCCATTAATAGTAGGCTACTATCGCGTAGGGACTTGGCACTTTGTGCCCCTTGTTTATTTATATATCATTCATTAGGTTATTATAAAAATTGTATTTTATAACTTAATGAGAACTTAAATGTTTTTTATTTATATTTTTTAAAAACTCAAAGTATAACTTGGTATGATATTTTATTATTGAAATGTGTCAAGGTATTATATTATACAAAAATTAATAATACATGAATGTTATATAACAAAGCATTCATTTGGTATTCATGGTTCAAACTTCTCACCCAAGGAAAAAACTCAATTCAACATGAGTGAAGAGTAGGAGATAAAAGGGATGGTCAACCCACAACACTTGAAACTAGAGTACATAAAAATTAAACATAAGATATATTAAACATAATATATAAATTGAGCACAAGCTATAACACCTGAGGGAGGAGGTAGATGATAATCCTTATGTGGTAGAGTCACCCAAGCATAAGGCTCTATGAAAAATGGATCCAACACCACCCAATCATCAAAGGCGTTGAAATTCATATCAATAGTTTATCCATAAATAGGGTACATGTGACTAATAGTGCCTATAAGAAAACCTCTAAAAGGGGGAGCTATGTCAAATTTACCATGTAATGGTAGTGAACCCCACTCCTAGATAAAAGTGAGGGGAGAAGTGGCCATGACTGCATGACTAGATTTTGTACCTCTTTGGAGGTGGTTAAGGAAAACCCTGGGGTAGCCCATCTAGTGGTACCCAGTTCATAGTGCATGAGGCACACTCTTAGTGATTCATTAGCTCCTGGAAGTGGCAAACTTCCATCATAACTTTGTCTATTTGTGCTTGATTCTGCATACATATTGATGAAATAATAGAAATGTTGTCCTTAATACAAAAATGATAAGAAAATTCATCAATGTTGAATATAGCCTTATTTATGGGCTTCCATAACTAGAAAATAATAATGTCTCTAAAAAGTCCATAAAAAAGTAATAAATTTTGTCTAGTTGGTTGAGTCCCGTAAAAGACCAAGCCACTAAGAAAAAGGCTTGGTTTGATAGGGCCAAAATAGGCTATGGAAACAATGGTAATGAGATTGCGATCTTGAGAAAAACCAAAATAGGTGCTTAAATGATTCAATCCAATGTAAAGATAATTGGGTGGAGCCATGTGAGAGAGTCAATCCCAAGTAGGAAACATTGAAAAAATAGGCACCATAGAATGTGGGCAAGCTTAGGTTCCATCCTAGCATTCTATGTCTTCTCAATTTTGGTAGGATAAGTTCTAAGGGAGGAAATAAGTACCCAATGTCTAATGGGCTTAAAGAGAGTAGGGAGAGGGGGTTCATGATGATATGTAAGGCCTAGAGAATACTTTTTAAAATGGGTGTCATAATTCTATCACTAGTCCTTCCACCATGCTCAAGGCATTTGAAGCCCAAATTGTGAAGTATAACATTGGGAATAAGCTCTTAGATAAGGAGGATATAAGGTAAGTCAAAATTGTTCAATTGAAATTTAATTTTCTAATTTGGCAAAGGAAACTAGTTCTTAGTAGTAACCAAATCCTGAATAGTAAGAATACCTTTATGAAAGAGACCATGGGCTTTAATTCCTACCCATTTAACTAATAAAACTTTACTACATGTCATAATATGATACCACCATATTTTATGATCATTGAAAGAAAGACCTATAAAAATACCATCCCCAATCCATTTCATATGTGCCTTGAGAGATTTAAAAGTTTTCCATATAATTTTGGCATAATCTTTATTTTTTACAAGATTCATAGTGATGAATAGGGATTAGAAGCCTATATTCTTCTAACTAGGTTTAGCATAGGGTTCCCCAGAATAAATACAATGACTTGAAGGATTTTCTAGGGCTCATTATATGTAATTACACAAAAAAATGATTTTACATATAAGGACACACTTTGTCTATAAAGGTCAATAATTCCCTTGGTTCCTTTATCTTGAGGAAGGTAGAAAATATTTTGGGCCACATGATGGAAACCCTTGATATGTTTTGAATTATAACAAAGGAAGTCCTTGAGAATTCAAGTTGAATTATATTATGATGATTTTAAAGGAGCACATTAAGGGAAATAATAGACATGGGTGACAACCATAACATTTGTATTAATTTAGAATTTCCCTAATAAAGATAATGACTTGGTAATCTAATATTCAGCATTTTTATCAGCTCTACTTATGACATACGTCCATAGCTACACCAAATAGAAATCAAAGGTAAAATTTATGTTAATGATTTTGAATTTTTCTCTACATGTAATCATTTATAATTAAATTAAAGAATCCAATCAAGCATAATCATCATAGCTTGTTTGAAACACTGCATCTTAGTCCATTACAAACTAGACCCAAATTGTACATAAAAAATATTAAGACACTTCATATCTTCAAGCAAGGTTCATTATTTTTATTCAAGCATAAGGGAAGTGTCGTCTATAAAATTCCCATTAATGTTTTTGGAGGTTAGGTAAAAGTATGACTTGAACTAATTTGTACTCAATCCTAGTGGTAAGAAGATATCTTAAAGATTATATGAAGATAACATATAATGATGAAACAAGAGGGAAACAATCCCTGATAGAGTGATTCAAGTAAATGCTATCAGACTTAAAGTTTAATGGTTAGGCAAGCTGAAGCATCTAGAAATAAAGTTTGGACTACCAAAATAACGTAATGGTCTAAACCAAGAGCCTTTAGCATAGCTAGAATAAATGGCCATTCAATTCTACCATAGGATATTTAAACATCACGATTAATAAAAATGGATCACTTATGAGAAATACAAGCCCATTCCATGCCCTCTAAGACTACAATGAAATTATCAAGGATATACCTTCCTTTAATGAAGATAGTTTATTCAGGAATAATAATTGTAGTAAGAATAGAATGAAGCTGATTGGAAAGAGCTTTGGATAGATTTTTTTTATGATACATTCAACAAGGTGACAGGTCATGAGTTGGTAATGATAACTTGATCTCCCTCTTTGGGTATAAACTTGATATTACCTATATTAATCAAATATCCCAAATAATTTTTTTGTGTGGCTTCTTTGAAAATATGAAATAAGTCTATCCCAATAAAGTCCCATGTAACTTGATATAAATCACATGGGAAACTATCAATTCTTTGGGCTTTGTCATTACTCATGCAATGGAAATCCTAGGTGAGATCCTATAGAGTGAAGGTAAAGTTAAAGTGTTGTTGGTTAGGTTATTTAATGTTGTGAGAAACGATGTCAAGGTATTCTTGTAATGCCTAATAATTTTATATTATAGCCTCCTAGGATTTAAATATTAGTTCTAGTGATTCATGATGAGGAGATGTCTAAGAGGGAGGTGAGTCTAGATTCTGTTGAATTGATGGCCTTCATCTGATCATAATCTTATTTTAACCTAAGTGAATTGAAAAACTTATTTGGACACTCTGTCTCAACCTTGACCCAATTTATCCAAGCATGCAATCATACCCCCTATTAGCATGGCTATATAGCACTTTAATATGGTATTTGATGGAGGTAATAAAATTGTGTAGATGAGTATCAAAATGATTAAGGTGTGTAACATTAGTGCCACTAGAGGAGAAGGTCAAAAAGGCCCCATTTATTCTTTAAATAATATCATGATTCATGTTCATTGATGCACCAAATCATTCATAAGGCACTGATTTTGTCCTTCGAATTCTCATTCATATTAAAATCCCAGCATACTAGCCATGTGGAAGTGGTGAGGTTATTGGCTAAGGATCACCAGAATAATATCCATCAACATAATCATTAGGAGTTTAAATGTTGAATATGCCTAATCAATGGCCATCAATAGTGAAAGTTGACTAAGAAAGATGAAATTATTTTAGTATCCACCAACAAGGGAAGTTGAGTGACAATGGACACACATGTCGATATGGGACACACTTATCGAGATGATTATTTACATTTTGATGGTGTATCTACACTAATTGATATCTATTGACAAAAAACATGCTTGTCAACATGGGAGACACTTACTAGATTAATAGTGTCTCATAACTTCTCATCTCAATTCTTTTATTATACGTCATTCACTAGAGAAATATAATAATTTTATTTTAGAAATTAATGAAATAGTGCATAATAAAAGTACCTCTAATATTAATAAGAGTAGGATTACTGATAATATCTACATACCAACACCTTGTCATGACCTTCTACCAAAAGGGCATCTTTGAGAAATACATTGCATTAAAAAAAAATTAGGCTTCACCACCTTCCAAATATCTAATAATACACTTGACATTAAGAGTTAGTACTTTAAGTTTAATGTTAATGATCCCAAGTCCTCCTTCTTCTTTAGGTCAATAGAAAATACCTAAAAAAACTTTGTAAAATATTTTGTGACCTAAAACATTGGCCCAAAGAAATTTTTGTAAATATTTTTCCAATTTAACACATGCAGTGTTATAATAAGTCCAACAAGAGAAATAATATGCATGAGTAGTAGCGATAACCTCAGATCATATCTCATTTTTTTCTAATAATGACAAGGGTTTGGTGATCCAAAAGGAAAAACTCACAACACAAAGTTGTAGCAACCATTTTCTATTCTAGAGAGACCATGGGAACATATCAGCATGGATTTTATTTTAAAAAAATCCTATAACTCAAAGAGGACATGATTATATATGTAATTATGGATACATTTTGAAATATGCTACATTGTAATGTATTAAATAAAACTAATGGCTCTATCCATATATTTAATTTGTTTTGTTATTTCCACATATCATAGTGTTTGATAGAGATACAAAGTTTATTATAAAAATTTTAAGGAATTTGTTGAATACGTTTAATAAAATGTTATAGCTTAGTTTAACATATCATCCTCAAATAGATGGATAAAAAGACATAGTAAATTAAAATTACTGGTAATCTATTGTGATGTTTGATTAGATGAAAACTAGGAACATAGAATTCAATTATAAAAAAAAAAGATCTTTAGTTTAACAGTTTAGGTAATAGGATCATTGGAAGGACCCATTTCAAATTCTATATAGAAGTAGTCCTAGCATTATCATAAAATTTAATGGCATTAGAGATAAAATAATGAATATAACTATGTCATAAGACTTTGTTTATTTCATATTAAAATTACCTAATAAAGTGCATAAAAAGTTAGAGAGAAGCACTTATTAATAAAAACACAACATATGTAAACATAATTAAATTAGATACTGAGTGGGATAACTATTCTTAGTGCACATAACAAATGAGATATTTAAAAATGGAATGTATGAAAATTTAAAATGGAATAAGATTAGATCATTTATATTTTTTGAAATATTGCATCTAATGCATATGAGGTTGAGTTTCCTAAAGGCATAAACATTTGGTACATTTTAAAGTTGGCATACACATATGCTTATAATGAAAGGCAAGTCAGTGAAGAGAGCATGAGTGAAAACTCTAAATAAACTGATTATAGATGTAAAATGTTTGATATAGATCATTAATATGTGGAAAAGGTTATTGATATAAGACACAATTAAATGATGTGCAAAAATGAGTATGTAGATTTTTTGGTAAAATGGAAACACCAAGAAATTGAAGATGTGACTTAGATGGGAATGAGATAAAATTGTTAGGTATAGAGTACCTCTCAAGAAGCTTGTGTAAGGCACATTAGCATGAGATTATGTTTATTTTATGGTATTGGATCATCCGAGTTAACAATTAATCCTACAATAAATAAAATAAACAATTAATAAAATAAGTAGATTTTAGTTGTGGACAAGTCTTTGATTGCACACAAGGTTTTTTTTCTTTTGTGTTGCCATATACACACATATTTTTCTTCAGCATAACATTATTAGTGTATTTAACTCATGTCACTTGAGAAACATTTTGAGATTTTTTTTGTAGTTCTTTATCTAGCTTTGCACAAGTTTGTATGGTCCATGTAGAGGAGAGTTGAGACCTTACAATGCTAGAACATTTGTGTGCATGTTTGTCATTCAAATATATCGACCATGAAACTATCGACCATGAAACTCGGAAACAATTATTTTTATTTTGAGTACCCAACCAACAACACCAAATGAATGGTTCACGTGCTAGATATAAAGAGGCCATCACCACATTTTATGAATGTTTAGTCTAATTTATATCAAATGAAATTTTAATATGAGTGAGATAGGTGAGTGGATCATTACCATCAAACTTGTACAGGTCCACTTTTCATAACATCGACTTGGGGCCAAGATTGGTGTTGTGATTATTTTTAAAATGATTACCAAACTAAAGAGGGGGAAGATTACTTTGTAGTGGTTGGGATAAAAATTTGGCTAATTTTATAGTTATGTTTTGTAATTGATTCATCATGTCATTCAGGTCCCCTCTCAATCTTGTTATGTCCCCTTTAACTATAACCAAATCATCTTTTATTACCATGCCCTATAACTCTAACTTAAGTTGTCAAATTTATTTTGAAATATAGAGATAAGAAGTTTCAGACTCCATGTCATCCATGTGAGGATTTTTTAAAGATTATTTCCCTTTCCCACATTTGAAGTGTTCAGATTAGCCATGTACAAACCCTAGTAGGGTTTGATCCCCCAAAAAAGTATACTGGTGGAATACACCATTATAATCATATTCTTGAGATGAATCTAATGACGACTAATGTGCACAAGGGTGAAATTTTTCATCTAAAAAAAGTGTACCAGTAGAATATACCATTGAAATCATATTGCAAAGATGAATCTAATGATTGCTAATTCACACAAGGTAAAAAAAATCTAGACTCTTTTTTACTCATATTTTTTTATTATAAAAAACCTTAGGAATAAAATTTTTAGTACAAAAAAATACAATTAGTCCCAGATCACATGTTATGTGTTTTGGCTTTTTAGTATGCAGGATACGAGATCTAAAAAAAACTTTGTCAAAAATACTTACCCAAATGAAAGTTCTGATAGCACTTGTAATGAAATTACTTAAATGATTTTCAATAATAGAATTATATATCCTATAATTAAGAACAAGATAAACATATCCACAATAATAATTAGTAAAAAGGAAGAATACTTGAATGTTATGAATAAACCACTTTGGTGAGGCAACCTCCACATTATTGAAATAAAAACATAATTCAGAATAGGATGATAAAATACTAACCACTACCTCTTATTCATATTATACTTAGCCATACTTATTATATAGGATGACCACGAAAATAACATCAAGAAATGTAGCAGATGATATGAAGTTATACAAGCCAAAATTCAACCACAAATATCTTTAGATGTATTATAGGTTAAGGCCATAATATTGTGCTATATAATTTAGAAATAGTGTCAACATTAGGTCCTTTCAATTGAATGCCTTGATGTGATTTTCTAGGGGAATATTTAAAAAAAATTAATCAAAATTTAACTAAGTGAAAAATATATGTTTTTCAATGTATAAATTTGAAAAGGTAACTTTTAGAGTATATGGATAAGGTTTTGCTAGTTGATAAGGCCACAATGTGGCCCTATCTGATCTACATTATTCATGGCCTAGGAATACAAAGACTTTTTTAAAAGGTTTTATATGTGCCTATAGGTTAAATATGGATAAACATCATTAAAATAGTGATGTCCAAATAATATTTTTTATGTTCACAAGATAATAGAGGATATTTTATATATTATGAGAGTGAAATGGTGAATAAACCAAGTATGAGAAAGATATCAAGGATAACCATTGTCAAGCACCTAATGATTAAATTAAAATATCCAAACCTACTAGTATTGAACATAGTGATTATGATCACCCTAATGAATTAAATGTTTCTAATGACATTATGTAGTGAATATTTATAAGACAATATAACATGTCCTACAACATTATTTAGTGCAAATGAACTCCTTAGCCTCAATCTTTGAAATTTTTATTTTTTTACTAAATTAAAAGACAAAACAAAATGGTCAATAGTATTGAACCATATTTTTGATAGAAGTATCACAAACATGGTTAGATTTATATGATGTAAAATTTCAAACATTTAATTAGTACATAAATTTACATAAAAATTTATGATGAACTCTCAAAATTAAACCCAATTATTAAATTTAACTCAATAATTTAAACATATGTAATAACATTATGTACTAAATAATTATAATAAAATATAACATGCCTTACAACATTATATGGTGCAAAAAATTCCCTTTTCGAAACTTTGAGATGTTCATTTTTAACTAAACCATAAGATATAAGATAAAAGGATCAATAATGTTTAACCATCTTGGTGAGAGAAGTATCAATGACATGTGATTTTACAGTTCATTTAATAAATGAGAAGATGATGAAACCTTAATTAATAAATTCATGGTCCCACTCATCTATAAGATAAGAATTGAAATGATGCTTCAAAGATATTATAAACAAAAAATAAATAATTGGCATTATGTCAGGAGGTATATTCTATTTTGCTTAGGTATTATCAGTGCTTACCATAGGTGGGGTAATATTTTTTTGGTCGAAAGAAAATTATTTTTAGTTGAAACTTGTAATAGGACATATATCTTATGTTTTCTAAAAGGTTTTCTCTCAAAAATAATATACAAGTTGGTTTTAACAACAATTTTATTGGTTATTTCATATCATAATATAATTATTCTCATTGATATTGACATTTTTATTACACATCCTTATAGCAAGAAATGCGATGGTAGCATGTTGTAGCCCATTTTAATGATTAGAAATGGAAACATGATGGAAATGGTCATTTATACATTTCTTTAGGTTCATGATTTTTTTTAATTTTTTCAATCTTTTTAAATTTTAATTTTATATGAGTGAATTTTGTAGTTATAGATTCTCAACTTTTTAAAATTAATTTTTTTTTAATATTTTTTACTTATATTTTTTTTTAATAAATTTTTAAATATAAAAATATAAAAAATTAATAATAAAAATAAAGCATTAATAATAAAAAATATAATTGGAATTTTAGGAACTACAACCAATGCCCATGTTGTGCTCTCCACAAATAGGGCTTTCATCAAGTAGTCTAGCAAGGTCATGATAGATTTAGAGGGAGATCTTTATTATAAAACAATTTATCTACGGTGTTTTGGGTTAGCTAGGAATGGTGAAGGTAGGACATAGCCTTTTCATCTGGATGCGAGGACGTTAAATGATTCTAGTCATATGGACGTATCAGTAAAATTAGGGGTGGGAAAGATGAGAGTGGGAGTCGAAGGGTAGTTATCCACCATTATTAAGGAGGATTTCAGTGTAGTTAGGTCTTCTAGTTTCCCAAAAATATCACCTTAGGGTTTGAGAGTGTCTAAGGACTTTTTTGTGAAATTTGAGGTGGCTCTAGAGGAGGTGATGGAAGGTGAGGAATGGTATGCACAAAGGGGTTTAGTTTTCCATTTTGAAAGGTTTTAGCCTTCCTCAATACTCTTCATCAATGGGTTTAAGACTCTTGGTAGCCTATCTTTTAGGGAATTTTGGAATTCACCCCTATGTTAAAGGTTTTTTCATTGTGGTTTTTGATAACCTTGTTGATCATAATAAAATTTTATAAGCTAAATATTGGAGTTGCGATCATCATCTTCTTTTTCTTAAGCCCTAGTTTCCATATTTTAATCCTCTAGATAAAAACCTTTATCTCAAACCCATTTGGGTGTGGTTTCCATGTCTTTCTCTTCAATTTTTGTCGAAGACCAAGTTATTGACTATTTGGGGATCCTTGGGTTAATTACTAGAAATAGATGCTTCATCTTTACATTTCTCATAGATGACTTTTTCTAGGGTTATTTTTTGCATGGACATTTCTCAAGACCAACTAGAAAAGATTGAACTAAATGCCAAAGGTAGATGTTGGTTACAAACCCTTGATTATTGGGGGCTTCTATTCAGATGTTTGAAATGTTATCAAATTAGACATGTTTCTACTTCTTGCCAAAATTCCAAGTGCAAAGTGGATTATTTGTGATGGAATTAGTAAAATTAATAACTTCTTATAGTTTCTCCAATTTTTGATGTTGATTGGTCTTTTAGAGCTGCTCCAAAAAAATTAATAAGGAAGATGTAAAAATGAGTAAGGTTATTATGGTAGCTCACACTTAGGTGTATGATGTGGTTGGGTCAGATGAAATAAGTTATGTGTATTTTAATATAAATAATAATCCTTGTACAATCTCATATATGGAATGTGGTATAAACCAAAATTTAGATTTAGGTGATTTGGGTAAAAAATAAGAATGGATAATAGTAAGAGGTAAAAAAAATGACATCTCATCCCAAGTTCCCCTACCAAGATACTTCATTCTCATAGTAGAATTAAAAAGGGTGAGATGTAGTGATTTTATTATTAATTTTTTGTAAATTGTTTTGTTAGATGTAGAGTTTAAGTATTTGAATAATTTTAGAAAGCTAGTTTTAATGGGAGTAGCTTGGTCAGATGCCTTGACTATTTTGCCATCAAGCCAGGCAATTATAGTTTTCTTAATTTTTAATTTTTTTTGTAAGGGGCCCTATAAACCATAATATCAATCAAAATATATTAATAATAAATATAAAATTAATAGATTAAAATTTTTAATATGTTTAAATGTAAATATTTTACTAATAAAAATAAAAATTATATGTGAAATATAAAATTTGTTTCTTATACACAACCTTTTTCTATCACATTTTCATTGCTACCACATTTATCTATTTATGATTTATTAAAACATAATGACACATAAATATAAACATTTAAATATACTAAATATAATGCTAACTAAAAACATTTCACAATGGTTGTGAAAAATTTGTTTTTAGGCCACGACACTAATCACAATTATCATGATAAGATAGTTGTATGCTATTATTATTATCACAAGCACCTTTCCTTGAATGTCAAGTAACATGGGCTTCAAATTAGGATATAATATCATCTTTGTGAAAAAAAATTTGCTTTCTATCTAATGGAATTTCTTTTTTGCACTCGAATAATGACTTGTTTTTTACCAATAATATGGAATAAGTTTAAATATGCTACAAATATAATTGGATTTACTATTAATTTCATTGTCAAATTCACTTTTAGTTTTAAAAGGCATGACATGGTTCAAATCCTCACCTTGATCCTCTTTAAATACTTTTTTATTTTTTTTACTGCAAAAGCTTAATATGCATTGTGGGTTCTCTTTAAATTGTTAGGATTCTATGCTCAAGTTTCCTTATAGTATGGAATTGTGATTTAAAAACCAATATAGAATAAAAAATAATGAAAAAAATAATTTTTATTTATATAATGACTCCATAACACTGAAATGGACTCCATAATTTCATCTTATAACACATATTATGAATTTTTTTAAGATCTGATAAAGGCCATAATACGTAGGTGACAGCGTGTTATCCTTTTTATATTACTTCAAAGACATTTGCTTATATGTATGAAAAGACACAAAGACCCAATCACCTATTTAAAAATACTTCAAACTGTGCTTTTGATATTCTTTTTTCTTTATTCTATTTTTTGCCACTATTAAATTCTCTCACAAACTGACTAGTACATCTTATTGATTGTGAATGTGTTCCTCAAAAAATTGAACCTTAGGATCCACTGTTGCATATGAAGTAATGGATGGAGGGTGATACCCATTAAATTCCATAAATGGAGACATCTTGAAATTTTTTTAAAAATAAGTGTTATACCACGATTCAAAAAGAGGTAGCCAATGAACCCATTCGTCCTGTTTATCAAAAACAAAATAGATAAGATACCCTTCTTGGCATTTTTGAAAACCTATGTTTGTCTATCAGATTCAAGATGATAGGATGAGTGATGATAATATTTGGTACCCAAACATGCATATAATTTAGTCAAAAAATTACTAGTAAATATGAGATCTCAATCACTTACAATGACCTTTGGAGTACCATACAGTCTCTGAATTGTATTGAGAAAAGAAAAAAAACTAATTTACTAGAAAAAAATGGCTATAATAAGGAAAAATTTATCATAATTTTTGAGTTGATCCACAACTACCATGATAAAAAATTTACCCTTAGACTGTGGTAACCCCATAATGAAATCTATGGAAACCTCCTCCCAATGCTCGATAGGGATGGATAAAGGTTGCAAAAGACTTGGGATCTTAATGGTTTAACCTTTGTTTTGTTTAGATGTCATTAAATCAACCACATATTTATATACATTCCCCTTGAGTCCTTCCAAAAATAAATATTTCTTGATTCTATGATATGTTTTCCAAAATCTAGAGTGACCTCTAAGTAGATAGGCATGAAGTTCTTAAAGAATTCTATGTTTGAGGGGAGAATACTTACAAAGGTATAATCTATCTTTATACCATAATGTGTCCCCCTTCTATGTATTTTTTTTATATTCATAAAAACCTTAATGAAGATTTTGAATCAAATATTTGGTAGCATTTTCATTCTTCAATTCAGATCTTGCATCCTTTAAACAATCTGCATGCCACATGGTCTTAGCACATAATAATTCCTAAACTAAGTCATCCCATCAAGAAAGGCCATTTACCACCACATTATCTTTTCCTTTATTGTACATGATTTAAGAATCCTAGCCTAACATTTTTATCACCCATTTATGTTTTTTGTAAAATGACAATCATTGTTCTAAATAAAGTGTGAGGATATCATGATCATTCTCGACTTAAAAGTTATGACCCATTATTTAAGTTATCCATTACTTCACTACATGAAAAATAGCCATCATCTCTTTCTCATATATTAGTGTGAGCCTATATTTTACCTTCATTTGGAAACTTTCAAATGATATTCATCTACCTTCTTGCTTGAGAATAGGCCACATTCCATATCTCAATGTGTCACACTCAACAATAAAAGTTTCCAAAAAATCAAGAGTAACCAAAATTAGAGTTATAAACAGCCATTTTAACATATTTAAATGCCTTGGTAGTTGAATCCGTCCACTAGAAGTAGTCTTTCTTGAATAAAGAGGTGAGTGGGAATATAATACTATCATTATTTTTGATAAACCTATGATTGTAATCAGTTAACCTTAGAAATCCTCAAAGGTTATTGAGGGTCATGAGAATCTACCACTCCATCATTGCTTCAATTTTTTTAGGATCAAATTTCAATCCTTAATATGAATCTATAAATAAAAATACCTATTTCACATGCTTCAAATCATATTTCCAATTTTTACTATAAATAAGTATATCATCAAAAAACACTAATATAAACTTTTTTTTAAATGGCCTAAAATCAATATTTGTCAATATCTAAAATATAGATGGTGTATTTGTGAGGCGAAAAGGCATGACCATAAATTCATAATGGCCTTCATGAGTTATGAAAATTATTTTAGGTATGTCTTTATCACAAATGTGAATCTAATGAGACCCAAAGTGAAGGTCTAATTTTGTAAAATAAACATCACCATGCAATTCATCTAGAAAATCATCAATTACTAGAATAAGAAAATTGTCTTTAATGGTGTACTTGTTGAGTTCTTTGTAGTATGGGCACTTCCTCTAAGTGTCATCCTTATTCTACACCATGACCACTAGGGAAGAATATTCTCTTTGACTATGTCAGATGATTCATGCCTCCAACATATCCTATACCATATTTTCAATTTCACTCTTTCACCATAGGGATACCTTTAGGGTATTATGTTGGGTGGTGTACTTCTTAGAATGACTCTAATGGAATGATCATGTGCATGACTTGGAGGAAGTACTTTTATCATGTCACCAAAAAAAATAGAATTGCCATCCAACATCCACTATAAATTAGGATGTGTAGAGTCATTGGTTATATAAACTTATATGGAAAATAAGTGTGCCATAAATCCATCTACACTTTTTTAATAATCTTCATCATCTAGTGGGAAATAACTAGTTATGGATATTTATCTTGTAACCCACGTAGTTTGAAGGTCTTACCTTCTCAATGGAACTTCATAAATAGTTCCTATAAATTCATCTCAATCATGACCAAATTAGTGAGCCATAACACTCCAAAATAATGTCATGTCTTCATATGGGAATAGTAAACATAGAAAAATATAGAAAGTAGTCTCCCATAGTAAGATTAATGCTATCACATTTTTCAGAATGGAGTTGGGTAAATGACCTAAAATTATGGAGTTGGGTAAATGAAATAGTAAAAATGAGTTACCATATTATTGTTGATGAAGTTATGTGTAGTTCCAGAGTCAATTAACATAGTCACCTTTTATTTATTCAAGAAACCCATGACCTTAAGAGTTTGAGAAGTACTAATGCCTAAAAGTGCATGAAAGGAAATAGTAGGTTGAGAATATTCATATTCATCCTTAGGATATTCCAAACATGCCTCATCATCTTCTTCTTCCTCAATGGTGCATTCAATGTAAAATAACTTCTTTTCAACACATCAATGTCCTTTACTTCATTTGATATCACATTCAAAACACAAACCTTTTGCATGCTTTTCTTAAACTTATTGAGTTATCAATATGGTAGTCTATGAAAATGATGGTGATAGGAAGGTGCATTTATGCAAATTAGCTAAATGTCTTCATATAATTATCCATTTTTACTCAATCATATGTGCTCCTATTCTAACTTCAATGCCATTACTTTAATGAAACATGAAAACCTCCAACTGATTTATATCTTTGATGCCACCTAAAAATACATGAGTCAGATTTTATTTAGTGATGTCCATTACATGCAAAGAGAGATTATGAAATTGATGAACATAATCCTTTATAGTTTTATTTTGGCATTGATTGTCTAGCTGACTGAATTAACTTTTTAAGATATTATTGTGGTACTGTAGCTACAAATCCTTAAAAAATATCAACCATGAAACTAGGGAAAAAATATTTTAAGAACATAACCAACAATACCAAATGAAAGGATCTAGTTCTAGATATAGAGACCACATTTTATGAACATGCAACCTAATATATATCAAATAAATTTTCTATTTGAGTGAGCCAGGTGAGTGGATCATTACCATAACACTTCTGTAGGTCTACTTTTGGCATCATTGGCTTGGGCCAAGATTGGTGTTGGGATTGTTTAGAGGAGAAAAAACAAATTGAAGTGGTATAGGGTTATTTTTTAGTGGTTAAGATGACAAGTTGGATAACTTCCCAGTTATTTGTTTTAATTGATCCATCATGTCATTAACATCCCCTCTCAACCATGTTATGTCCCCTTTAGTTATATCAAAATCATCTTTGTTACCATGCCATAAAACTCTATCTTAGGTTGTTTAACTACATTTGAAATACACAAATTCAAGTTTATAGACTCTGTGTTGTCCTTGTGATGATTTTTTAAAGTTTATTTCCCTTTCCAACATTTGAAGTGTTTAGACTAGCCATGCATAAACTCTAAGAGGGTTTTAGCCTCAAAAAAATAGAACTAGTGGAATACACCATTGCAAAAAAATTAGTGAGATGAATTTGATGTTTGAAATGTGCATAAGGGTGGAAACTTTCATCTCAAAAAAGTGTACCAGTAGAATATACCATTACGGTCATCTCACAAAGATGAATCCAATGACTGCTAATTCACACAAGCTAAAAAAATTCTAGACTTTTTTACTTTTACTTTTTTAATGTTAAAAAACCTCGTGAACAAAAATGCTATGAAAAAATAATACAATTAGTCCCATATCACACGTTATTTTTTTGGCATTCTAGTGTTCAGGATACCATATCTAGAAAAATCTACATCCTAAAAACATTCCCAAATCAAAGTTCCAATACCACTTGTAATGAAATTGCTTAAATGATTTACAATAATAGAATTATATATCCTTGAATTAATAGCATGATAAGCATATCCACAATAATAATTGGTAAAAGGGAAGAATACATGAATATTATGACTGAGCCACTTCGATTGGGTAACCTCCACATTAATATAGTAGAAACATAATTCAAAATATGATGATAAAAGACTAACCACTACCTGCTATATATACTTTATCTCGCCATGGTTATTTCATAGGTAGACCATATAAGAATATCAAGAAATGCACCAAGATAATATGAATTTATGTAAGCCAAAAGTGAACCACACATATCCTTAGATGCACTATAGGATAAGGGCATAACAATGTGCTATATAATTCATTAATAGTGTCAACACTAGATCCTTTTAATTCGATGCCTTGATGTGATTTTATAGGGGAATATTTTAAAAACACTAACCAAACATTCAAGAAGTGTGGGAGATCTAATTTTCAATGTCTAAATTTTAAAAGGTAACTATTAGAGCATAGTACAAGGTTATGCTAGTGGATAAGGCTTTAATGTGGACCTATTATCTAGAATGGTCTTAAGACTTTTGAAAAAGGTTTTACTTGTGCATGTAGGTTAAATATGGATGAAAATAGTTTAAATAGTGATGTCTATATGATATTTTTTATATTCACAAGACAATAGAAGATCTTTTATAAATTCTGAGAGTGAAATGATGAATAGACCTCATAGGATAAAGATGTCAAGGATAACCATTGTCCAGTACTTAATGATTAAATTAAAATATCTATACCTACAAGTATTGAACTCAGCTATTATGATCACCCTAATGATTTAAATATTTATAATGGCATTATACAGTGAATATTTATAAGAAAATATAGCATGTCCTACAACATTATATTGTGCAAATGAACTCCTTAACCTCAATCTTTGAGATGTTTATTTTTTTATTAAATTATAATACAAAATAAAATGGTCAATAATATTGAACCATCTTTTTGAGATAATTATCACAAGCATGATTATATTTATATGATGTGAAATCTCAAACATTTAATTGGTATATAAATTTATAGATAAAATTATGATAAAATATCAAAATTAAACCCAATGCTTAAATTTAACTCAATAATTTAAACATTTCTAATAATATTATGCACTAAACATTTTTTAAAAATATATAACATTTCTTTCAACACCTGTGGTGCAAACGAATCTCTTTTTTCAAACTTCAAGATATTTATTTTTAACTAAACCATAAGATATAAAATCAAAGGGTCAATAATTTTGAACCATCTTACTAAGAGATGTATCGATGACATGGGATTTTAGAGTTGATTAAAAAAATTGGGAAGATGATGAAACATAAATTAATAAATTAATGGTCCCACTCATCCATAAGATCAAAATTGAAATTATCTTCCAAATATATTATAACTAAAAAACAAATAATTTAGCATTACACTATAGATATATTCTATTTCAATTGGGTATTATCAGTCCTTCCCATAGGTGGAATACTATTTTTTTGGTCAAAATAAATTAATTTATGTTGAAGTTTATACCAGGAAATATTTTTTTTTCTAAAAGGTTTTATCTCAAAATGAATATACAAACTATTTTTACCAATAATTTTATTGGTTATTTTATATCAGAATATAATTAATCTTGTTGATAATGTTATTTTCATTACACATAAATATAACATTTAAAGAGAGAAATTATAATATTAACTGAAAACATTTGTTAAGGGTTGTGAATGTTTATTTTAGGTCGCTCCACTAATCACATTTATCATGATGAGAAAGTTATATACTATTATTATCACAAATACTTCCATTTGACTACCAGCTAATATAGGCTTGAAATTAGGGTATAAGATCATCTTTGTGAAAATGTTATACTTTCTATCTAATGCAATTTTATTTTTGCACTCAAACAATGACTTTTTCTTTTGTAATAATATTGAATAGCTTTAAATATGTTGCAAATATTATTAGATTTATTATTGATTTCATTGATATATTTACTTACATAGCCTTCAAAGACATGGGATGGTTGAAATCCTCACATCGATCCTCTTTAAATATTGTCTATATTTTTGTAGTACAAAAGCTTAATATCCATGTGGGTTCTCTTTGTATTGTTAGGATTCTATACTCAAGTTTCCTTATAGTATGGGATTGTAATTTAAAATCCAATATATAATAAAAATAATAATAAGATTTAATGTTTAGTATACCATGTTGTAAATAATATAGTAAATTAGTATGGTGTAAGCAAGCTTCAATTCATCTATTTTATCCCTCTTATTCGAAATACATATAATTTCACATCACGTGCTATGGGACTAAGCCTACTAGGTCTAACCATGGTTTCACTACCTCATACCTTTGAATTATTTATTGAAGCCAACATCTTCAGCAACTAGACCAAACTAATAATTTTTCCTACATTCTTAAATTATTCATAGGTCATGAATTCAAATCACAAATTATAAATTATTTTTATTTTTTAATAATAATATATAATTATTTTTCATAAGGAACTTGATGACCCATGGACCTTATCCAAACCCCCAAGGAATATAACATTATCAAACAAATGGTGTTTATTTATAGTGCCTTGATACACCATTGAAACTTACAAATTACTATGATATTGCTTGATTGCTCATTGTGTGTGGTATCCCTGATAAAGACTATGGTATATCTCCTTATTTTTATATTATTGTGATATCTAGAGAGTATAGGACTTTCTTTGAGATTATGTTTGAGAAATATGAAGAAACCATACCATCATGAAATTTTGATGCATACTTTATAGTAGAGTAGGTTTCCATTTTCAAGTTTTTGATGCCTTAGTTATTCTTTATTCCATTATTTTTTTGTTTTTATCGTTCCTAATGGGAGATTGATATTGTCACTTATTAAAAAAAATTAAAAGTCATCAAGGTGCCTCTTTTTAGAAGACATGTAGAATGGTCCTAACACTATGAGAAGAAATAACTATAGCATTTATTAGGTGGAGATTCAAAAATTTATCATTGACCACTTACTTAGGTCCCATAATTTATTCTTTTTGCCATCGCTAATTTTCCATTGAATTGCATATCAATGTCTTGAAGGTTAGTTCCCTTAACTTTAGTTGGACATGACCTTACTGAATACAAGACACTTTGTCTGTAATGCTTTTGATTTTTGTTAATGAGCATGGAGTAATCCAAATAAATCAATGTGATTGATTGAATAATTTTGATGACTATCGTAAGACACATTACCACATATGTATGGAAGATCTACAATTTTTTATTTTCAAAACAAATCCATTTAATACATGTTGTAGGTGGACTTTTCAGTCTCATCTCAAAATTTATAACCTATAATATTTAAGGCAAAAACATTAGTGGAATAAAGTAGATATTACTGAGAAGAACCTCCTATAGTAGATTACCTCCTACAATAGATTTAATCGAAATATGCAAAAATAAAATAACTATTATGAATAATAGAAACACAAAAAGCTTATATTGATCACAGGCCACTTCAAGGGGGAAACCTCCTTTGAGCAAGCTCAATACAATAAATTTGTGGATGCCTTCATTGGGCCTCAACACTTACTTATATACTAACTCTATTCTAATAACTACTACTTCCCTTTTATGTGGGATAATTCAAATATGCTCTAAGGGATGACTTACAAAGCATATGCATCCATAGAAATTATTACACTAATACTACAAAGAGAAGGGTAAGGCATAGGTTCCTAACATCCCCTCCCCCTTAGAAAAAGCTTTCAACTCAAAGCTTTAGATGTGGAAATTGTTGTTGAATCTAGAAGAGTGGTTCCCATGTTGCATCTTCTGGTTGCATGCCATGCCATTGGATTAAGACATCTATGATGGAGTGGGATCGAAGTTGGTGGGTGTGCCTATTCAAGATTACTTTTGGCTCGAGAAGGATGGAGCCTTCATTATCAAGTGATGGTAAAACTATCTGCACTCAGATGTTGGATCCAAGAACTTGCTTTAAATAGGAGAAATAAAAGACAGGATGAACTTGGGTAGAAGGTGGAAGCTCTAACTTGTAAGCAACTGACCCAATCTTCTAGAGAACCTTATATGGATTATAAAACTTTGGAGCAAGATTTTGGTGCCCTTTTAGTTCTAGTGATGATTACTTGTATGGCTATAGATGAAGAAAGACCATATCACTAGGTTGAAAGGTATGCTCAGAGTGGTGCTGATCAACCTATTGCTTCATTCAATTTTGTGCCATGTGGAGATTGTCTCACAAGGTGTGGAGATTCTGATCCCAGTTTCAAAGAGTAGTGTCAACTTCTTTAACTTGTGAGCTTCCAGAATTATATGGAAGAAGTGGTGGCAGTGCTTGACCATAAACTGCTTCATAGGGAGTCATTTTGGTGGAAATGTGGTATGAGGTATTGTACCACCATTCAGCTAGGGGAAGCCACTTGGCCCATTGATGTTGTTCTGAAGCAAAGTAATGAAGGATGGTCTCTAAGCATTTGTTGACTATTTATGTCTGGCCATCTATTTGTGGGTGGTACCCAGAGCTCATTCTCAACTGTGTGCCTGTGTGACAAAATAGTTCCATCCAAAAATGGTTGGTGAAAGTGGCATCACGATCTAAGACAATTGAAGAAGGAATGCCATGAAGATGGAAGATTTGATCCAAGAAAACTTATGTGATTGTGGAGGTTGTGTATGGGTGGCTGAGTGCACAAAAATGACTATATTTGGAGAGGCGATGGACTATGACTAGGATCATTGTCTTTCCCCCAGATTTAGGGAGGCCCTCAATGAAATCCATGGAAATATCTATCTAGATCCTAGTAGGACTAGACAAAGGCTCTAGCAAACTAGGAGTCAATGTGTTTTCACCTTTGTTTCATTAGCAAGTATCACTTTTGGCTACCATTTGTTTAATGTTGGCTTTCATGCCTTTTTGAAAGAAGTGTCAATGTGCCTGCTCATAGGTTTTGAGAAATCCTGAGTGCCCTACTGAGGGGGAAGCATGGATTTCATATAAGACAACCTGATGTAGGTCTAGACTTTGGGAAAGCACTAGATGACCCTTGTATCATAAAGAAGCACCATCTTATGAATAATGTGGTACTGCAAAGGGGTTAGTGACCAATTGATGAATGAGGTGGCATAAGGAGGGATCATTTACATACCCTTGTTAGACATATTCTAACCATTTTGGAATGGGCATGGAGATGGTAGAGAGGGAAGGCTGGTCCTCGAAGGTTCTTGAGAGAGCATCAGCCACAACATTATCTTTTCCCTTCTTATAGGTGATCTCATAATCATAACCCATGAGTTTGCTAACCCACTTCTGCTAAGTTGGGGATGAGACCTGCTATTCCAAGATATATTTCAAACTCTGATGATCAGTTTTGATGCAAAAATGATTTCCTAGTAAGTAGGGTCTCCATTTTTGTATTGTATGTAAAATTTCCATCATTTCCTTTTTATATGTAGACAAAGCTAAATTACGGCGAGAAAGGGCTTTACTAGTGAAGGCAATTGGTAGACCCTCTTGGAGAAGAACAACACCCAAGCCAATGCCACTACCCTCACTTGTAATGATGAAAGTTTTGATGAAGTCTAGTAGTGCCAAAACTGGTGTACTACACATAGCTTGTTTGAGTATGATGAATGCCTGATCAGTTGTTGCACCCTAGGTGAAAGCATCCTTCTTCAATAAGGAAGTAAAAAGAGCCATGATCTTTCCATAATCTTTGATGAACTTGTGATAGTATCCTATCAAGACTAAGAAACCATGAAGGCTCTTGAGGATGGTTGGTCAAAGCCAATTCTGCATAGCACTACTTTTTTCTAGGTCCACATGAACCCCATTGGCTGAAATAATGTGCCCCAGATAGTCAATTTCCTCCTGACTGAATGAACACTTGGATTGCTTGGCACATAACTAATTGTTTGCTAATAGTTTTAATGCCCTGTCAATATTTTATAGATGCTTGGCCCATGTGCAGCTATAGATCAAAATGTCATCAAAGAAAACTAAAATAAATTGACGGAGAAAAGGCTAAAAAAGTTTATTCATGAGTTCTTGAAAAGCGGAAGGGGCATTTGTAAGGCCAAATGGCATGATAAGGAACTCATAGTGACCTTCATGTGTATAGAAGGATGTCTTGGGAATGTCATCAGGATGCACTCATATTTGATGATAGCCAGAATGTAGATCCAACTTGGAGAAGAATTTGGCCCCATGGAGCTCATCAAGAAGCTCATTGATGATAGGAATTGGGAATTTATCCTTGATAGTGAGGTGGTTAAGGGCTCAAAATTCAATGCAAAGGCACCATGACCCATCTTTTTTGTGGACAAGAAGCATTGGGGAGGATTATGGGTTGGTGTTGGGGTGAATAACTCTAGACTTGAGGAGTTCCTGGACTAAGTTCTCACTTTTAGTCTTTTACAGATATGGGCAACGGTATGGCCGTATGTTGGGTGGGATGCTTCCTAAAAGGAGAGGAATGTGGTGATCTTTAGGGCATGGAGGTAAACCTATTGGTTCTAAAAAAATGGTTGCATGCTTATCGAGTATGGCTTGTAAATCTGTAGAGTGGTTAGTAGTAGTGGGGAGCTAGAGTTGAATGGAATGCAATTGTGTAATTACCCCATGTGAGCCTTTCTTCAAAAAAAATTCCATGTGATGAGAATTGATGATGCTAGCAGATCTTGGTAATAACCCTTTTAAGGTGTGATTCTAACCATTATCTATGAACTACATCTAGAGCATAGAGAAATCTCATAAAATAGGTCATAATGTGTGAAGCCATTGTGCCCCTACAACCACATCACACCCTCTTAAAGGTAGGGCAAACATATCAGAGCAAAAATTATAATCGCCCATTGCAATACACACATTTTGACACTTCCCTTTACATGGCAATGTGCCCCCAATAGCAATCATGAATTCAAATCTAGAACAAGGGTATACAAAGTAGTCTGCCACCTTAGCAATGTGAGGATTGATGGAATTGTGAGTACTGCCTGAGTCAACGAGGATTGTGAGAGGGATCTTTTTGAAGCACCCTTTGACCTTCATGGTTTGGGGAGTGGTGACACCTACTAGTGCATGCACTAAGATCTCAGGTTGAGTCTCTTGAACTGATGGGTCCTCTTCAGTTTTGGGTTCTTCTTGAGCATCTTGAAATTCTAGAATATCAGACTTGTTGTCCTGCTCTGGTGGTGACTCCACATCTAGCAAGTAAAGTTTTTATTGGATGCACTTGTGACCCTTAATCCATTTTTCATCATAGTTGTAACATAATCCTTTCTCTTTGAGATCCCACATCTCTACCTCAGTTAGGTACTTGATTGGTGTGGTTATGGTTGTCTGCTAATTCATTATGTTCTTTGCTGGTGAAAAGATGGGAGGTCAACATTGTGTGGAGAATTTATCTTTTGCTAACTTAGCTAGACCCAAAGCGTCCATCATATTTTTAGGTCAAAACATTTTTACCTTTGAGTGGATTGGCTCTCTTAAGCCACTAACAAATTAGCTTTTGAAGAAGTCATCTGATAACCCTTCAGTGTGATTAGCGAGTTTTTCAAATTCAATCTGATATTCACAAACAGTACCTATTTGACGAAGTTTGGTGAGAGCTCCTATCAAATCCTTGAATGCTGAGGGACCAAACCTACCCAAAATTAAGTATGCAAAATTTGACCAATCGAGTTCATCATTTGTCTTGAGATACCAATGGTACCACTGAAGTGCTTCTTATTCCAGATGAAAGGAAGCAATTGGGACTTTGTTTGTAGAATAAGTATTATGGAGGTTGAAGAATTATTCAACTTGATATATCCATCATGTAGGATCTATACCATTGAACTGTGGAAAGTCTAGCTTAGGTCCACATGAGAATTTGGAAGCAAAGGAGTGACGCTCTGAAGAATAATCCTCCTTCTGCACTCTATTGAGCAAGATGTTATTCTGTTGATTCAAGCCATGCATCATAACGATTAACTCTGTAACCTGATATTTCAATGTGACAATTTATTCCTCCATGATTTTTTGGCCTACATGAGTGGTGACCATAACCAATTGTTAATAGTTGGGGATCCTTTGAATTCCCTGTCGTGATATAGGGTGGGGTTCAGGGCAGCGCCCTGAATTTTTTTTTTTTTTTTTTTGCTGCTATTTTTTTAAGTGCTGCTTTAGAATTGGATTGTTTGAAACTGTGTGGTTGGAAATATCCCCAACTATGGATACGCTATTGTTTGCTCTCTGAACTTGATAAGTTGGATATGGACCCCAAGTTTGTTTGGCTGCCTAAAGAATTTTTTAAAATTATTTATCGCCACCAAAGATATCTGATCAAGTACCGCTCTCTAGAAATTTTTGGCCATGGATTTACCCCTTAACAATAGCTTTTGGTTTACCTCATGAGTGGGAACTAGTCAATCAGGATGGGGCCATTGCCCTTTTTGCTAGCATGTCCTCTCAAAGGGCCAGCTACTTTGGGGTTCCTGTGGTACTCCTCACAATGAGTATTAGGGATTATGCCCAAACACTTCCCATAGTTAAGCAGATAGGTATTTATCCAATCTAAAATGACAGAACTTGCAATGAAAAAAATTCTTGCAAGAAATGGTGCAGCTCCTAGAAAGCCCTACTTTAAAAAAAATTGCTCCAAATCTACCCACAAAGCCAAGAAAGTGCTCTGATACCAGATGAGAAGAACCTCCTGTACCAGATTACCTCCTACAATAGATTTAATCAAAATATGAAAAAATAAAATAACTCTTATGAATAACAGAAACACAAAAATCTTATATTGATCACAGGCCACTTCGAGGGGGCAACCTCCTTTGAGCAAGCTCAATACAATTAATTTGTGGATGCCTTCATTGGGCCTCAACACTTATATACTAACTCTATTCTAACAACTACTACTTCCCTTGTATGTGGGATAATTGAAATATGCTCTAAGGGATGACTTACAAAGCATGTGCATCCATAGCAATTATTACACTAATACTGTAAAGAGAAGGGTAAGGCATGGGTTCCTAACAATTACACAACATATTTTACTTTTAATCTTTTATTTATTCTTAATGATATAGATGTTATAGTTTATATTCTTATTTTAAATTATTTTAAAACTATATGAGGATTTACTTCATACATGATTAAAATTTATATTATTAAATTATATTTTATATTCTTATTTTCTTGGATTTTACGCAAATGTCAATTTCCATGTCAAACTTTGAAGATGTGTATACCTTTAACCTGAAATTTTTCCTCTCATTTCACAAATTTTGGAATCATAGCACCCAGTAATATTATTAACCACTTTTCACTTATTAATCCATATATAAAAGCATGTATTTATGCCATTATTCATCCCTTATTATTCAAAGGAATATGAGCACTACCACCAATAATAATGTTGTGTGTAAGGAAGATTTTTGTTTAACTTGTGTAGATAGTTGTAGGTAAGGTGGAGAGCACATATATAATTTGAATTAATTAAGGAAGGTAAAAAATTAGTTGTTTGAGGATTTAATAATTTTAGTGAATTTAATTTATGATATTAAGAGATGTAAGGAAAGAATCATTGAAATAATGATGGTGGAGAATCTATACTAGTAAAAAAATGTATTAAAAAGAATGACTCCTCTATTATAGATAGAAGAGGATGATCTTATTATTGATATTTAATATTTGTTAATATTAAATATTCAAAATCATATTTTAAAATTGAGACCCATTGGCCCTCTTATATCATTATATATGAGCTATAATAAGTTTTCAAATATTTAATTAGATTGTTAGTGGAAAATATAAGTTTTTGGTAGATGTAGAGATGTCGGTGGGCTAGGGATTATTAGACCATAAGTTGATTTAACATTGAGGAGAGGTGTATATATTTTAATGACACCTATGAAAACACAAGGATCAAGAAGGAAAGAGTGAAGCTCAACAAGGTATCTTAAACCCTCAATTATGTAGACAAACCTAGTAGGCAAGGTTTAGGCCTAGAAGCTAAATAGGGGGTCAACTTCATTTTCAGCCTTGGGTAACCCTTCCAACCAAATGTAACATGTTCATAGGGTTAAAAAATATTTGTTTGAGCTAATTGGATGTAGGGGAAGATCATCAAAAGTCATTTTGGGCTTTAAGGTGCAGACAAGCTTAATACGCAGGTTTTAGGCCTAAGGTACAAATGAAAGGTCAAATCTAATTTTAGCATGAGGTGAGATTTATAGCCTATTAAAAAATTTCTAAGCTTGTATAATTTAGATAAACCCATAAAAAGGTCACTTTTGGCTTAGAGACCATTTAAGCACGCAGGAAATGAGAAAAAGAACTTGATAGGCCAATTTGAAGTGTTCACATCTTTCATGTGAATTTACATGGAGGCAAAGTACATTTAAAGGTGTTATCAGGGGTCCTAAACAACCTTATTTTGTAATTTTTTTCAAGTTGGATGTCTCATATTTATGAACAAATCTTAAGAGGGTAAAATAGGCCTAAACCCTTGTTAAACCTTTAGAGTGACCAGTTTGAGGAAATAGAGATGGAAAGCTACTCTAATGGAATATTCTAACTAGGATGATGGTTGGAGGTTGTATAATACTCTCTTAGGATACTCCCCATTAGGATGAGATGTATGGAATTGTATAGATAGGGTACAAAATAGGGTACTTTTAACTATTTTATGTGTTGTGCAGGTTCCAAGAGATGTTAATCACTTAAAAGGGAATATTAGGAATTAATATAACTCACCATGTCAATTTCATGCCCTGGAATAATTTCTAAGTTCCTCAACTAGTTTTTTCATCTTAGCCAGTCAAAACTGGCATAGTGACCAAGTTAGTGAGAAAGGTGAAAACTTCAAGTGAGCTGATTTTAAGGTGTGCCTATTGCCTCTAAGGATATGGAGGGTCTTGAAACATGTTATTCACTACCTTTTACATATTTTCATGACCAAATGATGCCTTTTTGGAAGATAAGTGTGTAGGGTGTGTGAAATAAGAGTTATTTTAAGTGTAGGCAGTGATAGTTCATTCTTAGATGATTCTAAATGACCAGGACTAAAAATAATGTATGAAGAGGCACGTTTAAAAGCCTTAAATCTTATTCTAATCATCATACCTATCCCTAATAATTTTTGGGATGTTTAAATAGGGATAGATCATGAAGGTAGTTTTCTTAGCCAAACTGAAAACTTTCATGCCACTTTGCAAGAGTTTCATGACTTGAACAGCCATTTGTTCCTTTTAACCTTGCATGTTCTACTCCACTTTCCTTTCTCATGAAAAATTAACTCATTATTTTAGCATGACAAGATTCATTGTGACCTTTGGGCTTCTCTTTTATCCTCTCTCTCTCAAGTTTTATAAAAATTAGCCATTTTGGCCTTTGTAATTTATGCTTCACCTAAGTATGGAAAAGCCTCGCTCATTTTCATACCATTTGATCAATAAGAATACTGATTTTTACCTATAACATGACTATTCCTAGTGTTTTTAATTTGGATTATTGATTTTCCATAGTGATAACTTCTTGTTTCCTTAGCATTGTCATTTCATTCTCTCACCTATTTGTAGTTACAAAGCTTCTTCTTGCATGGAATGTGAAGTTTTCTAATAAGTTTCAAGGTTAAGTGATTTATTATATTCACTAGTGCCATTCAAGGCCTCTTGTCTAGTCCTCCCAACATAAACACTCATCCATAACCTCATAATGTAATATTGATGTGAGAATATGTAGATTGGAAAAGTGTATGTTGGGTTAGACTCATGGTTTCATGTGTCTAGTTGGTAGTCATCAATAAATTTAGTGTATCACCTTCCTTAGGATAGTTTGATTTTAGTTTTCTCTCTCCCTTTTCCCTCACTAAGTTTAGGTGTAGTAGTGATTTAAGGTGGTACATCAAGGGAGCTATCCCTAAATAGAGAATCATCTCATTCATAGGATACCCAAAATCCTAGAGGTGTTTCAATTATGCCACTTAGATGAGGAGAGATAAGACATATCCTCAAAGGGTGAAAATCCAAGTGATAACACATATGTAATTATGAATATAAATTATCAAGCTGGGTAAATGAAATAGTTCAAACCAATTACCAGTTTATTGCTCATGAAGTTATGTGTACTCCCAAAGTCAATTAACATTGTAACCTTGTGTTTCTTCAAGAAACCCACCACCTTAAGATTTTAAAGAGTGATTAAGAATGAAAGTGCATGAAAAGAAATAATAGGTTGAGAATCTTCAGATTCATCATCAGGTTCTTCCAAACCTACCCCTAAAGCCTCATTATCCTCCTCCTCATTAGTGCCTTCAATGTAAAATAGCTTCTTTTTATCACATTGATGTCCTTTAATCTATTTTATATCACATCCAAAATAAAAATATTTTACACATTTTTATTAAAAGTTTCGAGTTGTCAATATGGTAGGTTATGGAAATGATGGTGACAAAATAGTGCATTCATGCACATTATTGAAATGTATTCATCAGATAGGCTCATTTTCCTCGGCCATGAATGTTATTGGTATGGATTCAAATATATTACTTGACTGAAATATGTGAACCCCCAATTGGATGGTATTTTTAAGACCACACAAAAATAGGTCAGTCAAATTTTCCTTAGTGTCATCTATCACATGTAAGGAGAGATTCTAAAATTGATTAATCTAATCCTTTATAGTCTCATTTTGGCATTAATTGTCTAGCTTATTGAAGTAGTTTTCAAAGACAATACTCAAATTGTGGAGCTGTAACTCCTCAAAAAATATAAACCATGAAACCAAGACACTATTATTTTTATTTTGAGTACCCAACCAACAATACCAAATGAATGGATCAAGTGCTAGATATAGAGAGGCCATCACCACATTTTACAAACATGAAGTCTAAGTTAGATCATATAAAGTTTCAATCTGAGTGATTTAGGTGAGTGTATCATTACCATCAAACTTGTGCAGGTCCACTTTTGATAACATTGACTTGGGGCTAGGATTGGTGTTGGATTGTTTGGAAGAGGAGAACCAAACTAAAGAGGGGAAGGATTAATTTTTATTGGTTGGGATAAAAATTTGGCCAATTTACAAGTTAATTATTTCAATTGATTCATCATGTCATTTAGGCCCCTCTCAACCTTATTATATCCCCTTTAACTATATCAAAATCATCTTTGTTTACCATGACCTATTAATCTAGCTTAAGTTTTCAAACTTATTTTGAAATACATAGATAAGAGGTTTTAGACTCCATGCCATCCTTTTGAAAAGTTTTTATAGATTCTTTCCCTTTCCCACATCTGAAGTGTTTAGACTAGCCGTGTACAAACCCTAGTAGGGTTTTATCCCCCAAAAAGGTGTAATGGTGGAATACACCATTGTAATAATATTCTTGAGATGAATCTGATGACTACTAATGTGCACAAGGGTGAAAATTTTCATCCCAAAAAATTTTACTAGTATAATATACCATTGTAATCATCTTGCAAAGATGAATCTAATAACTGCTAATTCACACAAGGAAAAAATCTAGACTCTTTTTTACTCATATTTTTTATTATTAAAAAACTCATGAAAAATTTTCTATGACAAAAAAATATAATTAGTTCCAGACCACACGTTATGTTTTTTTGGCCTTCTAGTGCTCAAGATGTCAGATCTAAAAAACAATCTACCATAAAAACATACCCAAATGAAAACTTTGATACCAATTGTAATCAAAATACTTAAATTATTTACAACAATAGAATTATATATCCTATAATTAATAATATAATAATCATATCCATAACAATAATTAGCAAAAGAGTAGAATACTTGAATATTATGATTAAACCACTTCAATGGGGAAACCTCCACATATGTGAAATAAGAACATAATTCACAATAGGATGATAAAAGACTAACCACTACCTCCTATGTATATTATACTTAACCATGGTTATTCTATGGGATGACCATGTAAACAACATCAAGAAATGCAATAACATAATATGAATTTATACAAGCCAAAATTCAGCCACACATATCTTTAGATGCACTATAGTTTAAGGCAATAATAATGATCTATATAATTTAGAAATAGTGTCAACACTAGGTCCTTTCAATTGAATGTCTTAATGTGTTTCTATAGGGGAATATTTAAAAAAAATTAATCAAACTTTAAGAAGTTTAGGAGAACTATTTTTCAATGTCTAAATCTGAAAAGGTAACTGTTAGAGTGCAAGTCTAAATTTTTGCTAGTTGATAAGGCCCCAATTTGGCCCTATTTAATCTATATTGTTCATGTCCTAGAAATATAGAGACTTTTTAGAAAGTTTTTATATGTGCCTATAGGTTAAATATGGATGAACATAGTTGAAATACTGTTGTCCAACTAATATTTTTTATGTTCACAAGACAATAGAGGCTCTTTTATAGATTGTGAGAGTGATATGGTGAATAAACCATGTGTGAGAAATATGTTAAGGATAACCATTGTCAAGAAATTAATGATTAAATTTAAGTATCTACATCTACTAGTATTGAAAATAATGATTATGATCATCCCAATGATTTAAATGTTTCTAATGACATTATATAGTGAATATTTATAGGAAAATATAACATGTCCTACAACATTATATAGTGCAAATGAACTCTTTAACCTGAATCTTTGATATGTTTATTTTTTTACTAAATTATAAGACAAAACAAAATGGTCAATAATACTGAACCATATTTTTGAGAGAAGTATCACAAACATGGTTAGATTTATATGATGTAAAATTTCAAAAATTTAATTGCTACATAAATTTACATATAAAATTATGATGACCTCTCAAAATTAAACCCAATTGTTAAATTTAACTCAATAATTTAAACATTTCTAATCACATTATATACTAAACATTTATAATAAAATATAACATGGCTTACAACATTATATGGTGCAAATAAATCCCTTTTTCCAAACTTTGAGATGTTCATTTTTAACTAAACCATAAGATATAAGATCAAAGGATCAATAATGTTGAACCATCTTGGTGAGAGAAGTATCAATGACATGGGATTTGAGTTAATTCAAAAAAAAATAGGAAGATGATGAAACCTTAATCAATAAATTCATGGTCCCACTCATCTATAAGATAAGCATTGAAATGTTCGTTCAAAGATATTATAACCAAAAAATAAATAATTGGCATTATGTTAGGAGGTATATTATTTTTTGCTTGGGTATTATCAGTCCTTGCCACAAGTTTGGTACTATTTTTTTGGTTGAAAGAAATTAATTTGTGTTGAATCTTGTACTAGGAAATATATCTTATGTTTTATAAAATGTTTTCTCTCAAAATGAATATACAAATTGGTTTTATAAATAGTTTTATTGGCTATTTCATATCATAATATAATTATTCTCATTGATAATGATAATTTTATTATAAATCCTTGTAGCAATAAATGTGACGGTAGCAAGCCGTAGCCTATTTTAATGGTTAGAAATGGAAACAAGATAGAAATGGTCTTTTTTGCATTTCTTCAATTTCATAATTTTTTTAATTTTTTCAACATTCTTAAATTTTAATTTTCTATGAGTGAATTTTGTTAGTGATGGATTCTCATTTTTTTTAAATTATAGTTTTCTTATTTATGTTTTGTACTTATATTTTATTATTAAATTTTTAAATCTAATATCTATTATAAATATAAAAATATTTAGAATTAGTAATAAAAATAAAGTATTAATAATAAATAGAATTTTAGGAACTAGAGACAATGCCAATGCTACACTCCCACACAGATAGGGCTTTCACCAAGTAGTCCAGTAAGGGGGTGATAGAGTTGGAGGGAGATATTTATTCTAAGACATTTTAGTTATGGAGTTCTAGATTATCTAAGAATGGTGAAGGTGGGGCATTTCCCTGTTATTTGAACTTGAAGACCTCAAATAATTCTAGTCATATGGATATGTCAGTAGACTCAAGAGTGGGGAAGATGAGTGTGGGGGTAGTGGGGTAGTTGTCCACAATTTTTAAGGAGGATTTTATTTTAGTTAGGTCTTCTATTGGTAATTTAGTTTTGATAAAATATCACCTTAGGGTTTTGAGAATGGCTAAGGATTTTTTTGCTTATGAATTATGAGGCTTTAGAGGAGGTGATGGAAGGTGAGGAATGGTATGCAAAAAGGGGTTTAGTTTTAAATTTTTTAGGGAAGCCTTGAAATTTTGAAGGCAATTTTTTGGGGAAGTTTTGAAATTTTCCCCTATGCTAAAGGTTTTTTCATTTTAGTTTTTTATAACCTTATTGATCATATTAAAATTTGATAGGCTAAATCTTAGAGCTATGATCATCATCTTCTTTTTCTTAAGCCCTAGTTTCTAGATTTTAATCCTCTAGATAAAAACCTTTGTCACAAATGCATTTGGGTGTGGATTTTGTATCTTCCTCTTTAATTTTGATTAGAAACTAGGTTGTCTACTATTTGGGGATCCTTGTGTGAGTTAATACAAATAGATGCTTCATCTTTGAATTTCCCATGGATGAATATTACTAGGGTTCTTGTTTGCATGGGTATTTTTGAAGACTTACCAGAAAAGATTGAGTTAAATGTCAAAGGTATATGTTGGTTACAAATAGTTTACTATGAGGGGCTTCTCTTCAAATGTCAAAAATGTTATCTAATTGGACATCTTTCTACTTATCAAAATTTTAAATTTAAATTGGAGTCTTTATGGTAGAGTAGTAAAATTAATAACTTCTTATAGTTTCTCCAGTTTGTGATGTTGATTGGTTTTCTACAGTTGCTCCATAAATTTTTAGTGAGGAGGATGTAAAAATAAGTAAGGTTCTTACAATGGCTCACGCTAAGATTTTTGAGGTGGTTGGGTTAGATGAAATAAATTTTATGTATTTTAATATTGATAATAAGGCATGTAGAGGCTCATCCCTAGAATGTGTTATAAACCAAAATTTGGAATTAGGTAATTTGGGTAAAGAAGAAGAATGGACAATAGTAAGAGGTAAGAAAAAAGGACGTATCATCCTATATTCCCCTACCAAGATACTTCATTTTCATAGTAGAGTGAAAAAGAGTGAGATGTAGTCATTTTAGTTTTATTTTTTTGTATATTTTATTTTTAGATGTAGAGTGGAATTATTTGAATAATTTTAGAAAGCTAGCTTTGATTGGAATAGCTTGGTTAGATGCCTTGATGGTTCTGCCATCAAGCTAGGCAATTATTATTTTCCAATTTATTATGCTTTTAGGATGGGGCCTCATAAACACTAATATATATCAAAAAATAATAAAAATAAAAGATAAAATTAAGATATTAAAATTTGTAATATGTTTAAATGTAAATATTTTACTAATAAAAATAAAAATTATATCTAAAATATAAAATTTGTTTCTTATATACAACATTTTTCGATCAACATTTCCTATCATATTTTCATTGCCTCCACATTTCTCTATTTCTAATTTATTACAACATAATTACACATAAATATAAACATTTAAATAGACTAATTATAATGTTAGCTGAAAACATTTCACAAGGGTTGTGAATATTTGCCTTTAGGCCACAACACTAATCACAGTTATCATGATAAAATAGTTGTATGTTATTATTATCACAACCACTTGCACTTGACTACCAGGTAACATGGGCTTGAAATTACAATATAAGATCATCTTGGTGAAAATGTTCTACTTTCTATCTAATGGAATTTCATTTTTTCACTAAAACGATGACTTGTTTTTTTCAATAATATGGAATAAGTTTAAATATGCTATAAATCTTGTTAAATTTACTATTCATTTAATTTTCAAATTTAATTGTATCCTTCAAAGGCATTACATGGTTGAAATCATCAACTTGATCCTCTTTAAATATTATTTAATTTTTTGTACTACAAAAGCTTAATATGCATTGTGGGTTCTCTTTAAATTGTTGGGATGTTATGCTCAAGTTTCAATATAGTATGGAATTGTGATGTAATAGCCAATATAGAATAAAATGAAATGAAAAAATTACATTTTATATATAGTAGGACTCCATAGTTTTAGCTTGTAATCCATACTATGAATTTTATATAAGATTTAATAAGGACCATAATATGTAAGTGACATCTTGTTATCATTTTTATATTGCTTCAAATACATTTACTTATATGTATGCAAATAAATAAATAATTAATCACCTATGTGAAAATACTTCTCATCACAATGTTGATCTTCATTTTGCTTCATTCTATTTTTCTTCATTGCTAAATTCTCTCACAAACTAACTATTACATCCTATTGATGGTGAATGTGCTCCTTAATAACTTGAACCTTAGGATTCACCATTTCATCTCAAGTGATGGATGGAGGGTGATACCTATTTAATGCCATAAATGGAGACATCCTGGAAGTTGAAAAATAAGTGTTATACCACCATTCAAGAAGTGGTAGCCAATGAACCCATTTGTCCTATTTATCAAAAAAAAACTAAGATACACTTCTTGACATTTTTTGAATACCTATGTTTGTCTATTGTATTTAGAATGATAAGATGAGTTATGATAAGATTGGGTGCCCAAACATGCATAAAATTTAGTATAAAAATTACTAGTAAATATGAGATCTCAGTCACTTACAATGACCTCTGGAGTGCCATACAAATTTAAATTATATTGATAAAAAAACTAATTTACTAGAAATAAATGGCTATGATAAAGGGGGGAAACAATCATACTTGGTGAGTTAATCCACAACTACCATGTTAACATTTTTGGCCTCAGACTGTGGTAACCCCGTAATGAAATCTATGGAAACCTCCTCCCAATGTTGGATAGGGATGGATAGAGGTTGCAAAAGACCTCGGGTCTTAATGGTTTAACCTTTATTTTTTTAACATACCATGAATTCAACCACATATTTATAGACATCCCCCTTGAGTCCTTCCCAAAATAAATATTGTTGGATTCTATAATATGTTTATAAAAATCTAGAGTGACCTCTAAGTGGGAAGGCATGAAGTTACTAAATAATTCTATATTTGAGTAGAGAATAATTATAGAGGAATAATCTATCTTTATACCATAATGCATTCCCTTTATATGTACTTTTTTTATATTCATCAAAACCTTGATGATGATTTTGACTCAAAAATTTGGTAGCACAATCATTGTCCCATCTAGATCTTGCATCTTATAACCAATCTGCATGCCACATGGTCATAGCACATAATAATTCCTCAACTAATTCATTCCATCAAGAAAGGGCATTTATCACCACATTATCTTTTCCTTTATTTTACACTATTTAAAAATCATAGCCTAACATTTTTTTCACTGATTTATGTTGTTCATTAAATGAAAAGTATTGTTCTAAATAAAGTGTGAGGCTTTCATGATCATTATTTACCTAAAAGTGATGACCCATCAGATAAGTTATTTATTGATTCACTACATGTAGAATAAACATCATCTCTTTCTCATCTATTAGTTTGGTCCTATTTTTTCTCTTCAATTAGAAACTTTTAAATTCTAGTTATCTACCTTCTTGCATGAGAATAGCCTCCATTCTATATCACCATATGTCAAACTCAACAATATAAGTTTTCAAAAAATTAAAAGTAGATAAAATTGGAGTTGTACAAAACTGTTTTAACCTATTTAAATTCCTTGGTAATTGAATTAGTCCACTAGAAGTAGTTTTTCTTGAATAAAGATGTGAGTGGGGCTATAATGATACTTAATTTTTGAAAAAACTATGATTGTAGAAAATTAACCCTATAAATCCTCAAAGGTTGTTGAGGGTCATGGGAATCTACCACTCCATCATCTCTTGGATTTTTTCAGGATCAAAGTTCAATCCTTCATATGAATCCAAATCTAAAATTACCTATTTCACATGCTTCAAATCGTATTCCCAATTTTTACTATATATGAGGATGTCATCAAAAAATAATAATACAAACTCTTTATAAAATTGCCTAAAACTAATATTTATCAATCTCTAAAATATATATGGTGTATTTGTGAGTCCAAAAGGAATGACCATAAATTCATAATGTCCTTCATGATTTAATAAATTTGTTTTAATTATGTCCTCATTGCAAATGTGAATCTCATGATACCCAAAGTGAAGGTCTAATTTTGTAAAGTAAACATCACCATGCAGTTCATCTAGATAATCATTAATTAAAAGAATAGGAAACTTATCTTTGATTGTTTATTTGTTGATTTCTCTATAGTCTGGGTGCATCCTTTGAGTGTCAACTTTATTCTGCACCATGACCACTAGGGAGGAATATATTCTTTGACTGTGTCAGATGATTCCCACTTCCAACATATCCTATACCATATTTTTAATTTCACTATTATGGCCATAAGGATACCTTTATGGTCTCATGTTGGGTGGTGTACTTCTTATATTGACTCTCATGGAATGATCATGTGCACAACTTGGAGGAAGTCCTTTTAGCTTGTCACCAAAAACAACATAATGGTCATCAAATATCCACTACAAATCAGGATGCATAGAGTCCTTGGTTGGTTTAACTTCTATGGAAAATAAGTGTGGCATAAATTCTTCTACACTTTGTCTAATAATCTTCATCATCTTGTGGGAAATAACTAGTTGTGGAGATTTAGCTTGTAACCTATGTAGTTTGAATGTCCTACCTTCTCAATGGAACCTTATGAATAGTTCCTAGAAATTAATCATAATAATGACCAAAGTGGTGACCTAAAATACTCCAAAATAATGTCTTATCCTAATATTGGAATCGTAAAAATAGTAAAATATAATAAGTAGTCTCCCATAGTAAGTTTAATGCTATGGAATTTTTTAGAATAGTTGACTACATCACCATATGCAATCATGACCTAAACTTATGGAGATGGGTAAATGAAATAGTTCAAATGAATTTTCAGCTTATTATTTATGAAGTCATGTGTACTTCCAAAGTCAATTAACATATTAACGTTTTGTTTCATTATGAAACCCACCACCTTAATATTTTGAGAAATACTAATACCTGAAAGTGCATGAAAGGATATAATAGGTTGAGAATCCTCATATTCATCCTTAGGATCTTCCAAACATGCCTCATCATCTTCTTCTTCCTCGTTAGTGCCTTTTATGTAAAATAATTTCATTTCAACACATCGATGTCCTTTCCTTTATTTGATATCACATTCAAAACATAAACCTTTTGCACATTTTTCTTAAACTTGTTGAGTTTTAAATATGGTAGGATATGAAAATGATGATGTTAGGAGGGTCCATTCATGAACATTAGGGAAATTCACTCATCTAGTCATCCCTTTTTAATGAATCATGTGTGCTCCTATTATATCTTCAAAGACATTACTTTAATGAAACATGCAAACCTCCAATCGATTTCTATCTTTAAGGCTACCCAAAAATAGATGAGTGATATTTTTTTTAGTGATGTCCATTACATGTAAGGACAAATTATGAAATTGATGAATGTAATCCTTTACAATATCATTTTTTCATTGATTGACTAGCTAATTGAATTAGCTTTCATAGACATTGTTGTGCTAGTGGAATTGAAAATCCTTATAAATTATTGACCATGAAACTGGGGAACTTTTTTTTATTTTAACATAACCAACAATTCCAAATAAATGAATCATTTTATAGATATAGAGAGGCCATGACCACTTTTTGTGAACATTTAACCTGATGTAGGTCAAATAAATTTTCTATTTGAATGAGCCAATTGAGTGGATCGTTATCATAAAAATTGTGTAGGCCCACTTTTGGCATAATTGGCTTGGGTATAAGATTGTTGTTGGGATTTTTTGGAGGAGTAAAACCAAACTAAATTGGTAGAGGGTTATTTTTTAGTGGTTGAGATGACAAGCTAGCAAACTTCCTAGTTTTTTTTGGTAATTGATCCATGATGTCATTTAGGTCCCCTCTCAACCCTATTATGTCCCCTTTAGTTGTATCAAAATCATATTTTCTACCATAACCAAAAAATTTGAACTAAGTTGTTAAACTTCCTTTGAATTACATAGATCATAATTAATAGACTCCATGTTGTCCTTCTGAGGAGTTTTTGAAGTTTATTTCTCTTTCTCACATTTAAAGTGTTCACACTAGCCATGCAAAAACCATAGGATAGTTTTAGCCTTAAAAAAAGTGTACCAATGGATTACACCATTAAAAACAACTCCCTGAGATGAAACTAATGTTTGTTAATGTACATAAGGGTGAAAACTTTCATCTCAAAAAAGTTTACTAGTATAATATACCATTATGATCATCTTACAAAGATGAATCCAATGACTACTAATTCACACAAGATAAAAAAAATTTATAGACTATATTTTACTTGTATTTTTTTAATGTAAAAAAACCTCATGAACAAAACTGATATGAAAAAATAATACAATTATTCCCATATCATAATTTATATTTTTTTGGCCTTCTAGTGCTCAGGATGCTAAATCCAAAAAAAAATTTGCACCATAAAAACATTCCCAATTCAAAACTCTAAGACCACTTGTAATGAAATTAAGTAAATGATTTACAATAATAAAATTATATAGCCTTTAATTAATAACATGATAAGCATATACACAACAATAAATGGTGAAAGAAAATAATACTTGAATATTATGACTGAGCCACTTCGATTGGGTAACCTCCACATTAATGTAATAGAAACATAATTCAAAATATGATGATAAAAGACTAACCACAACCTCCTAAATAAACTCTACCTAGCCATGGTTACTCCATAGGCTAACCATGCTAAGAATATCGATAAACGCAATAATATAATATGAAGTTATGTAAGTAGAAAGTGAACCACACATATCTTTAGATGCACTATAGGATAAGAGCATAACAATGTGTTATATAATTCATAGATAGTGTCAACACTAAATCCTTTCAATTTAATGCCTTAATGTGATTTTATAGGGGAATATTTAAAAAAACATTAACCAAATATGCAATAATTGTGGGATATCTAATTTTCAATGTCTAAATTTTGAAAGGTAACTATTAGAGTGCAATACAAGGTTTTGGTAGTGTATAAGGCCACAATGTGGACCTATATTATCTAGCATGGTCCCATCCTAGGAATACAAAGACTATTTAAAAAAAATTACTTGTGCCTCTAGGTTAATTATGGATGAACATAGTTGAAATAGTGATGTCTATATGATATTTTTACTATTCACAAGATAACAAAGGCTGTTTTATAGATTGTGAGAGTGAAATGGTGAATAGACCAAGTAGGAAAAGATGTCAAGGATAACCTTTGTCAGGTATATAATGATTAAATTTAAATATCTACGCCTATAAGTATTGTACTCAGATATTATGACCACCCTAATGATTTAAATATTTCTAATGACATTATATAGTGAATATTTATAAGAAAATATAACATATCCTACAACATTATAGGTGCAAATGAACTTGTTAACCTCAATCTTTGAGATGTTTATTTTTTTATTAAATTATAAGTCAAAATAAAATGGTCAATAATATTGAGCCATATTTTTTAGAGAAGTATCACAAGCATGATTAGATTTATATGACATGAAATATCAATCATTTAATTGGTATATAAATTTATAAATAAAATTATGATGAACTCTCAAAATTAAAACCAATTATTAAATTTAACTTAATAATTTAAGCATTTCTAATAATATTATGTACTAAACTTTTATAAAAAAATATAACATGTTTTTTAACAGTCTATGGTGCAAACAAATCCCTTTTTTCAAACTTTGAGATGCTTATTTTTAACTAAACCATAACATATAAAATCAAAGGGTCAATAATCGTGAACCATCTTACTGAGAGAGGTATCGATGACATAGGATTTTAGAATTGATTAAAAAATTGGGAAGATGATGAAACCCAAATTAATAAATTTATGGTCCCACTCATCCATAAGATCACCATTAAAATGCTCCTCCAAAGATATTATAACCAGAAAATAAATAATTTGGCATTACACTATAGATATATTCTATTTTTCATGGGTATTATCAGTCTTTGCCATAGGTGGGGTAATATTTTTTTGGTCAAAATAAATTAATTTATGTTCAACTTTGTACTAGGAAATATATTTTATCTTTTATAAAAGGCTTTCTCTCAAAATGAATATACAAATTGGTTTTACCTATAGTTTTATTAGTTATTTTATATCTAAATATAATTGATCTTGTTGATAATGTTATTTCATTACACATAAATATAACATTTAAAGAGACCAATTATAATGTTAACTGAAAACATTTGGCAAGGGTTGTGAATGTTTGTTTTAGGCCACTACACAAATCACATTTATCATGATAAGAAAGTTATATTCTATTATTATCACAAACACCTCCATTTGATTACCAGTTAATATAGGCTTGAAATTAGGCTATAGGATCATCTTTGTGAAAATGTTGTACTTTCCGTCTAATGGAATTTTATTTTGGTACTCAAATGATGACTTTTTTAGGAAAAAATATAGAATAGGTTTAAATATGTTCCAAATATTATTGGATTTACTATTGATTTCATTGAAAAATTTACTTAAATAGCCTTCAAAGACATGGCATGGTTGAAATCCTCACATTGATCCTCTTTAAATATTGTCTATTTTTTTTGTATTGTAAAAGCTTAATATGCATTGTAGGTTCTCTTTGAATTATTTGGATTCTATACTCAAGTTTCCTTATAGTATGGGATTGTGATTTAAAATACAATATAGAATAAAACAAGAATAAGGTTTAATGTTTATTAAACCATGTTGTAAATAATATAGTAAATTAGTATGGTGTAAGCAAGCCTCAATTCATCCATTTTATCCCTCTTATTTGAAATGCAGATAAGTTCACATCATGTGACATAGGTCTAAGCCTACTAGGTCTAACCATGGTTATACTACCTCATACCTTGGCATTATTTATTTCAGCCAACATCTCCAACAACCACAACAAACTAACAATTTTTCTTACATTCTTAAATTATTTATAGGTCATGAGTTCAATTTTCAAATTATAATTTTATTTTATTTTTTAAATAATACTATATAATTATTGTGCATAAGGAATGTAATGACCCATGGACCTTATCCTAACCCCCAAGGAACATAACATTATAAAATGAATGGTGTTTATTTCTAGTGACCTAATACACCATTGAAACTTGTAAAATACTATCATATTGGTTGATTGTTCATTGTGGGTGGCATCCCTAATAAAGTCTATGGTATATCTCCTTATTTTTATATTATTGTGATATCTGGAGAGTATAGGACTTTCTTTGATAGTGTGTCCAAGAAATATGAAGAAACCATACCATCACAAAATTTTGATGTATACTTTATAGAAGGGTAAGTTTCCATTTTCATGTTTTTTATGGCTTAGTTGTTCCTTTTTTCCATTAATTTTTTGTTTTTTATTATTCCTAATGGGAGATTGATACTGTCACTTATAAAAAAAAAATTAAAGTCATCAAGGTGCCTCTTTGTAGAATACATGTAGAATGGTCCTATCACTATGAGAAGAAAGCACTATAGCATTTATTAGGTGGATTCAAAAATTTATCATTGACCACTTACTCAGATCCCAAAATTTATTCTTTTTACCATCACCAATTTTCCACTGAATTGTATACCAATGTCTTGACGGTTAGTTCCCTCAACTTCAGCTGGACGTGACCTGATTGAATACAAGACACTATTTTTGTCTATAATTCTTCAAATTTTTATTTACTGAGCATGGAGTACTCCAAACAAATCAATATGATTGATTAAATAATTTTGATGACTATCATAAGACACATTACAACATATGTATGGAGGATCTACAATTTTCTATTTTTAAAACAAAACCATTTAATACATGATGTAGATGGAGTTCTTACTCTCATCTCAAGATTTATAACCTATAATATTTAAGGAAAAAAAATTAGTGGAGTAAAGTGGATATTACACAACATACTTTACTTTTAATCTTTTATTTATTCTTAGGGATATAGATGTTATAGTTTATATTCTTATTTGGAATTATTTTAAAAATATATAAGGATTTACTTCAAACTTGATTAAAATTTATATTATTTAATTATATTTTATATTCATATTTTCTTGGCTTTTATGCAAATATCAATTTCCATGTCAAATTTAGAAGATTTGTATACCTTTAACTTGAAATTTTTCTCTCATTTAACAAATTTTGGAATCATAGCATCTAGTAATATTATCAACCACCTCTCACTTCTCAATCCATATAGAAAACCATGTATTGATGCCATTACATGTACCTTATTATTCAAAGGAATATGAGCACTGACACCAATGATAATGTTATGAGTAAGGAATATTTTTGTTTAACTTGTGTAGATAGTTGTAGGTAAGGTGGAGAGCACCTATAAGATTTAAATTAATTATGGAAGGTCACAAATTGATTGTTTGAGGCTTTAATATTTTTAGTGAAGTGCATTTATGATTTTCAGAGATGTAAGGAAGGAGTCATTGGAATAATGATGGTGGAGAATCTATACTGGTAAAAAAATGTATTGAAAAGAATAACTCCTTTATTATAGATAGAAGAGGATGTTCTTGTTATTGATATCTAATATATGTTAATAATAAATATTCAAAATCATATTCTAATAAAAGTGAGACCCCTTGGCTCTCTTCTACCATTGTATATGAGCTATAAGAAGTATTCAAATATTGTATTAGATTGTTAGAGGAAACTATAAGCTTCTGGTAGATGTAGAGATACCAGTGGGCTAAGGCTTATTGAAATTTTCAATTAAGACATTGTACTTTTAATAAGTTAAATAAACTAATCGCATAAATTTATGATTCCACCCTCAATACAAATGGCTTTACTCAATTTATTAAAGAATCACCTTACCATAAAATTATCTATAATTTTAAACAATGATTGTCTTTTAGAAAATTGAAATTACTATGTTTGATGAAAAGAGCATTGAACCCTAAAGATATATTATTATATTTGTTAGAAAGAATACTAAAGTGAAGGAATAATTTCTATAATACAAATAGGAATTCAAAAACTCTTTTATTTTTTTAACTTTTAAATTTATTACAAATCTATTTAAATTATTTAGAAATCACCTCAAACTTTGACACTATTGGAAGATTGTATCAACAAATAATTTTGTCTATATCTTAAACTAGAGTTTTTCTTCACCAAATTTACATATTAAAAAAATTGGGAAAAAAAAATCGAAGTGTTTAGATGTGGTTATTCAATTTATTTGGAGAGAGGCACAATGTATGGTACGAGAGAAGAAATGGAAGGGTATAGACAACAAAAAGGATATGATTAATAGATCATGTATATTCGATCTCTCATAACAAATTTAGAACTTTTCTAAGAATATAATATGATTAACACAGATCTCTCATAACTAATTTGATGTATTAAGATGATTTTAGCCGATTAAGGATTGTGAGAAGGAAAAATAATTTCAGGAGCTGCGCATCTCAATTTTACAATTTAAAAAGTTTTTGACAAACAAGATCAAATGAAGGCATACATAAAACTTCAGAAAAAATTTAACATCATCAGCGGAAAATTAGCCCCGCCACACCAGAATTGAACTCAATATATCAACCCAACCATTTAACTTTTCTAAAATAATAAACATTTATAAGAAAATACAACACATCTTACAACATTTATACCACAAACTCACTCTTTATCTCCAAACATTTATGACAAGCATGGTTGATTTGTACGACATGGACTCGATTTATGTTGCATAAACACTGAAAATTTTAATGGGTATATAAATTTCCACAGAGAATCGCAATAAAAGTTTCATGTAGGGAAAAAAAATTATTATTATTATAATATGACATTAAAATCCACAGGCGAGTTTAATGTGTTTGCAAACAAGTTTCTATGTAACAGTGGCACATCACGATACATAAACACATAAATTACTTTTCATTTATACGATACGAACGCACAAATTACTTTTTATTTATAGCAGGACTCCATAAGTCTGAGAGGGAGACGAAAATCACCCTGCCTTAAACGCAACTGGTAATTAACGTAAGAGATAATTTATACGTCGCAGTTGCTCTGGGGTGCAAATTTGTTATCGGCGAATTTGACATAAGTTTGGCCATTGTAGACTTCAGGAGAAGTTCGAGGGTAGCCGTTGGGGCCATCGAGGGAAGTACAGCGTTGAGGGCCATAGTGGAATATGCCAGAGCAGGAGACCACAATCCCAGGTACGCTTCTCTCGTATGCTTTTTTTATGTCATCTGAGTCCGGCGTTTGCTGGGTTTTGGCAGAGAGTGGATGAGTGTGGAAGTCTGCCACCAACTTGTAATGATCGATGCTCACCGCCTCTCGATTGTCCAGTTGAATATGTGAATCTGCTCCTGCAACATATCTACATCATTAAGTAATCATTTCACTGTAAATTGCAAGTCTAAATGTATTTCTAGTTATACTAACCCTGCTGTGAACGGTCTTTAGTGGCATGTTGAACGAGGAGATATTTATGGCCATCCAGATATTTAGTGGAGTCGGCATAAATCCATCCTCCTCTCGCTTAGTAAGCGTTGGATTGCTGCAAGAAACTGTCTTTCCATGCCTTGCCCAGTGCTTGTTGGACATCGTCGTTGGCAAGGATGTCTGTCATCTTCGGAGCTTTGTTGTTGCCTCCATATGCAGTGTTTATTATTATGCACAACGCAGCCACAACTAAAACCAGACCACCAGCACGAACAGCCATTATTTCAAGTGCCAACTTCTGGGTGTGATTGTCTGTGTATAGACTCGTCTATATATAGTATTTAGAGGCCAACTTCAAATGCGATACTCGTCAGAACCCACAACCACCGTATAATTTGGAGATTATTGGCATATCTGCTACCTTTCGCTTTTGCCAAATCTGATTGATAAGCAAAGGTTAGTGGAGTTTTTAAATTTGATTCTATTGCCATTTATGCGTTTACTGTAAATTATATTTTATTGATTGCATTTTGGAAAGAGTGGAAGTTGACTACGAAAGATGAAATGACTTTGATTCCATTTTCATGAAGTCTCTACATTATTTGAGCTGACTCGTTTTACTTAGGGTACTACATTTTCATGAAGTCTCTAGATTGAGAGTGTCTCGTTTTACTAAGCTTTAACTAGTGATTATTACATTCACAACATTTTTTTTATTTTTTAAGGTACTTGTAAATATACGTGATTTTTGAAAAGGTAAGATGTATATTTTTTAAATATTAAATTAAATATTATTATTTATGATTTAGTGATTGGCAAAAATATTTTTATGGGTTCATGAACTTTAATGCAACATTTTTTAAGATAATGTATCTATCCTATAATATTATATTGGGTAGTGGATTGTTGCATGAATATTTAAAAACTCTCGAGAATTATTAATGTAGCGATATTGATTGCATATCCCAAAAATTATTTGTCTACAATCATTCAATGTAAGAAGATGGTTACGTAAATACTAAATTTTGAGATTCTTAATAGCTGTATACATTGATCTCTATTGTTGGAAAGCTAATCTATTTGCTCCAACACATTTTTTACAATACAAAGTGTTGCTACCAATTTTCTTTCATCTCACGTCCATTATGTGTAAAATGCCCTCAATATAGTTGCCATCGATTTATTACTCTTTGTGTCATTCATTGTGTGAGAGACAAACCTAGAATTGAAGAAAGGATTTTCATATTGATATGGCTTCAAATGAGTTTGTAAAAATGACTGCTCCTAAAGCACCAGTTATAGTGGATGGGAGAATCAAAGTATAGTTTTTTGTGTTTTTTTTTTTTTTAAATTATTTTGTTTTCTATTCAATTTTAAATCCTTTACTTCACATTTTTTTATGCATTTTAACTTTATTTCCATTCAATTCTTTCACTTGGCATTTTGCATTATTTTTGTTTCCTTTGGTGCATTTAATATGCTAAGATAAAAGAAGGCATAAAAAGTAATGTGAGTAGTTTCTGTATAACAGTACAGATGTAAAGATCACATTAATACCAATCCATTTTTTGTAATCTTTTATTATTTATTTATTTTGTTAGTGGTAGTTATCTATAGCTATTCAATTGTGATGGATTTTATGGTATATAACTTCCTATCACTTTTGAAATTTTACTATAATCTTAATGATGTCATAGTTGTGCCTATTACAATGGCTTTGAATGAGAATGATTTGATAGCTTTCAATAGTGTTTAACATTGACAAATTTATTTGTATGTATATATTTCTTTTTGTTTTAATATTATTCAATTTTAAATGTTTTATGCAATTTAATTTGTAGAGAGATTTGCACTAATATTGTCGCTTTATTTGGTAGCTATGGCATGGAGACAATTCCATCATGGTTTTCCATATCTTTCTTAAAATTATTATTTAGATCAAGAATAATTTTTTTTTGAAAAAGTTTTGTTTGAGGTGTTTTTATACAAAACCCAATAAAACTATCAAAAAATCTGGAAGAATTCACTATTTAAGCTTCACGACTCCATTTTTTCTTAGCCTACCAAAAAAGACTCCCAAATATTTCAATGTTATGAATTCTTGTCATCTAGTAAAATAAAGTGTTATTTAGAAAGTATTTGTTTTTAGAGCATAGGATTTGTTGGCTATTGTATGCATCCATCGCTACTACTGATCATCGGCCTGAGGAATCTATTTTCCTAATTGGTTATTCTCACTCTTATATGTTATATTAGTTAAATCAGTAAAAATAAGTATTGATGTTGGTTTCAGTTTCCATTTGGCAATCTTCTTCAAAATTCCATAGCCCATTTCAAGCTAAAGTGGTATCCTTTTAAACTTGTACTTAAATACATTGGATACCCTAGATGACTCTGATCTCAACTTCATCATACATGTTGTTCCAAAGCAAAATTACCAATTTGAAGCTTTGATCAATAAAGTGTTGATGAGATGAATGTTTTTATTTTTATCTATACCCACTATAAATCAATATGTCACCACTAGCCTAAAGTGGTATCAATATTTTTGCAATGAGACACTGGTTATCAATATTTTAGAACTTAATGAGAACTTAAATGTTTTTTTCTAATATTTTTTAAAAACTCAAAGTATAACTTGGTATGATATTTTATTATTGAAATGTTTTAGGGTATTATTATTATTATTATTATTATTATTATTATTATTATTATTATTATTATTATTATTATTATTATTATTATTATTATTATTATTATTATTATTATTATTATACATGAACGTTATATAACAAAGTATTTGTTTGGTATTCACAATTCAAACTTCTCATCTAAGGAAAAAACTCAATTCAACATGAGTGAAAAGTAGGAGATAAAAAGGACGGTCAACCCACAACACTCAAAACCAAACTATATAAAAATTAAGCACAAGGTATTAAACACAATACATAAATTAAGCACAAGAAACAACACCTAAGGGAGGAGGTAGAATATAATCCTTATGTGGTAGAGTCACCCAAGTGGAAGGATCTACAACAAAAGGATCCATCATTAGCCAATCATCGAAGGAGTTCAAAGTCATATCAATAGTCTAGCCATCAGAAGGATACACATGATTAATAGTGCCTATAAGAAAACCTCTACAAGGGGGAGTTATGTCCACTTTACCATGTAATGAAAGTGAGCCCCACTCCTAGATGAAAATGAGGGGAGTAGTGGCCATGACTGCATGACTACATTCTATGCCTCTTGGAAAGTGGTAGAGGAAGCCTGTGGGGTCACCCACTAGTGCCACCCAACTCATAGTGCATGAGGCATATTCCCAGTGATCCAATAGCTCCTCAAGGTGGTAAACTTCCATCATAACTTTCTCTATTTATGCTTGATTCTACATACAGGTCAAGGAAATACATAAATGATGTCTTTAGTACAAAAATTACAAGAATATTAATCAATGTTGAATATAGCCTTATTTATGGGCTTCCATAATTAGAAAATAATAATGTCTCTAAAAAATCCACTAAGAATTAATAGATGGTGTCTAGTTGGTTGATCCCCTAAAAGAACAAGCTGCCAAGAAAAAGGCTTGGGGTGATAGGGCTAGAATAGGCTATGAATCCATTTCTAATGAGATTGGGATCTTGAGTAGAAACAAAATAGGTGCTTCAATGATTTAGTCTGAGGGAAAGATACTTTGGTGAAACAATGCTCACATGAGTGATTCAATCCCAAGTAGGAGACCTTGACAAACTAGGCACCAAAGAATGTGGGCAAGCTTAGGTTCCATCTTAGAATTCTAAGTTTTATCAATTCTAGTAAGATAAGTTATAGGGGAGGAAATAAGTCCCCAATGTCTAATGGGCTTATAGAGAGTGGGGAGAATGGGTTCATGATGATATGTAAGGCTTGTAGAATAATTTTTAAAATGGGTGTCACAATTTTATCACTAGTCCTTCCACCATGCTCAAGGCAGTTGCAAGCCCAACTTGTGAAGTATAACATTGGGTATAAGCTCTTAGATGAGGAGGATAGAATGTAAGTCATCATTTTTAAATTGAAATTTTTAATTTTATAATTTGGTGAAGGAATCCAATCCCTAGAAGCAACCAAATTCTGAATGGTAAGAATACATTTATGAATGAAACCATGGGCTTTAATTCCTACCCATTCAGCTAATAAAACTTTACTGCATGTCATAATATAAGACCACTAGATGTTATTATCATTCAAAGAAAGACCTATAAAAATACCATCCTCAATCTATTTAATATATGCCTTGACAACTTTAAAATATTTCCATATAATTTTATCACAACCTTCAATTTTGATAGGAGTCATAGTGATGAATAGGGAGTGGAAACCTATATTATTCTAACTAAGTTTAGCATAGGGTTCCACATAATAAATACAATGACTTAGAAGGATTTTATATGTCTCATTACCTTCAATGACATAAACAAGTTTTTTGACATATAACGATACACTTTGTCTGTAAAGGTCAATAATTCCCATTCTTCCTTTATTCTGAGGAAGGTAAAAAATTTCCTAAGACACATGGTGGAAACCCTTGGTATGTTTTGAATTATACCAAAGGAAGTCCCTGAGAATTTAATTTGAGTTATCCTATGATGCTTTTGAGGGAGCCCAATATTTGGAATAATAGACATGGTTGGCAACCATAACATTGGGGAAAATTTAGGATTTCCCTACTCAAGATAATGACTTGGTAATCTAATATTCAACATTTTTATCCACTCTACTGATGACATACTACCATAGCTCCACCAAATAGAAATCAAAGGAAAAAGGCATACTAAGAAATTTGAGTAATTCTCTACATGCAATCCATTTCTAATTAAATTAAAGAATCCAATCGAGCATAGGCATCATAGCTTGTTTGAAAAACTCCATATTACTCTATTACAAACTAGACCCAAATTTCAAATAAAAAATATTAAGACACTTCATATCTTCAAGCAATGTTCATTATTTTTATTCAAGAATAAGGAAAGTGTCATCTACAAAATGCCCATTAATGATTTAAGAAGAGTGGTCAGGTAAAATTATGCCTCAAACTAATCCCTACTCAGTCTTAGAGGCAAGAAGATATCCTAAATATTATATGAAGATAACATATAATGATGAAACAAGATGGAAACAATCCCTAATGGAAAATTATAAGTAAATGCTATCAGACTTAAATTTATCAATGGTTAGGTAGGCTGAAGCATCTAAAAATAAAGTTTGGACTACCGAAACAAAGTAATGGTCTAAACCAAGAGCCGCATAGCTAGAATAAATGGCCATTCAATTCTATCATAATATTTTTCAACATTAAGATTTAGAAAAATGGATCACTTATGAGAAACACAATCCTATTCCATGCCTTCCTAGACTGCAATGAAATTATCAAGAATATACCTTCCTCTAATGAAGCTAGTTTATTTAGGTCTAACAATTGTAGTAAGAATAGAATGGGTCTGATTAGAAATATATTTGGATAGATTTTTTTTGGGATACATTCAACAAGGTGATGGGTCACAAGTTGGTAATGATATCTTGATCTCCCTCTTTAGGTATAAACATAATAATACCTTGATTAATATAATATCCCAAAGAATGTTTTTGCATGGCTTCTTTGAAAACTTGAAACAAGTCCAACCCAATAAATTCCCATGTAACTTTATATAAATCACATGGGAAACCTTTAATTTCTAGGGTTTTGTCATCACCCGTGCATTGGCAATCCTAGGTGATTTCTTAAAGAGTGAAGGGAAAGTTAAAAAGTTATTGGTTAGGTTATTTAAATTTATGAGAAACCATGTTGGTGTATTCTTTTAAATCATAAGATTTTTTTATCGTGACCTCCTGGGCTTTGACCACTAGTTGTAGTCATTCATGAAAGCTGAGGAGATGTCTGGGAGGGAGGTGAGTCTAGTTTGTATTAAATCGATGGCCTTGATCTGATCATAATCCTATTTTGAACTAAGTGACTTGAAAAATTCTTTGGATAATCTGTCCTAACCTTGACACAATTTATCCAAGTGTGCAATCATACCCCTCTATTAGCATGGCTATATAACACTTTAATATGGTATTTGATGGAGGAAAAAAAATTGTGTAGATGAGTATCAAAAGGACTAAGGTGTATAAAATTAGTGCCACTAGAGGAGGTCAACAAAACCCCATTTATTCTTTAAATAATATTATTATTTATGTTCATTGATGCACCTCCTCATACACAAGGCACTAACTTTGTCCTTAGAATTCTCATTCATATTAAAATCCTTGCATACTAGCCATGTAGTAGTGGTGAGGTTATTATCTAAGGATCACCCCAAAAAAAAATCTATCAAGACAATAATTATGGGTGTAAATTTTAAATATGCCTAATGAATGGCCATCAATAGTGTAATTTGACTATGAAACATAATACAAAAATTATAAGAGCATTCATCAATAAAAATTTAGTGCATGGTAAGAATAGCTTTAGTTAATTTTAAAATTTGGCCAAGGAATCTAGTCCCTAGCAACAACCAAATCCTGAATGGTAAGAATACCTTTTGAAAGATCCCATGGGCTTTAATTACTATCCATTCATCCAATCAAACTTTAGTGCATGTCATAATATGAGACCACTAGATGTTATGATTTTTGAAAGATAGACCTATACAAATATCATGCCCAATCCATATCATATGTGCCTTGATAGCTTTAAAATCTTTCCATATAATTTTGGCACAACCTTCAATTTTGATAGGATTCATAGTGATGAATAGGGAGTGAAAGCCTATATTCTTTTAACTAGGTTTACCATAGGGTTCACCAAAGGAAATACAATGTGTTACAAGGATTTATCAAGGCTCATTGCCTTTAATGACATATAAAACACATTTGACATATAAAGCTACACTTTGTCTGTAAAGGTCAACAATTCCCATGCTTCCTTTATCCCAAGGAAGGTATACAATATCCTAAGACACATGATGGAAACCCTTGGTATGTTTTTAATTATACCAAAGGAATTACCTAAGCATTTAAGTAGAGTTGTAATAGGATGCTTTTAAAGGAGCCCAATAGGAGGAAATAATAGACATGGGTAACAACCATAACCTTGGTGCAAATTTGAAATTTCCTTACTAGGGATATTTTCTTAGTAATAAAAATATTCAACATTTTTATCCACTCTAATGATGACATACTACTATATCTCTACCAAAGAGAAATAAAATTCAAAAGGCATACCAATAAATTTGAATTATCCTCTGCATGCAATCCATTTCTAATTAAATTAAAGAATCCAATTGGATACTACATCTTACTCCATTACAAACTAGACACAAATTATAAATAAAAAATATTAAGACACTTCATATATTCAAACAAGGTTCATTCTTTCTATTCAAGTGTAAGGTAAGTTTCATCCACAAAATACCCATTAATGATCTGGGAAGAGTGGTCAAGTAAAAATATGCCTTGAACCATTCCTTACTTAGTCATAAAGGCAAAAAGATATCCTAAATATTATATGAAGATAGCATATAATGCTAAAACAAGAGGGAAATAATTCCTAATAGAGAACTATAACTAAATGATATAAAACTTAAATTTATTAATGGTTAGGCAGGCTGAAGCATCTAAAAATAAAGTTTGGATTATCAAAACAAATTACTAGTCTAAACTAAAAGTTTTTATCATAGATATAATAAATGGCCATTCAATTCTGTCATAGGAGTTTTCAACATCAAGATTGATAAAAATGGATCATTGATGAGAAACATGAGCCTATTCCATGCCCTCCTAGATTTCAATGAAATTATCAAGAATATACCTTCTTATAATGAAGCTAGTTTGTTTAGGTCTAACAATTGCAGTAAGAATAAAACGGAGCTGATTGGAAAGAGATTTTGATAGATTTTTTTTGATACATTCAACAAGGTGATGGGTCTCCAATTGGTAATGATAACTTGATATCCCTCTTTGGGTATAAACTTAATATTACCTTGATTAATCAAATATCCCAAAGAATGTTTTTGCATGGCTTTTTTTAAAAATTGAAACAAGTTTAACCTAATAAATTCCTATGTAACTTTATATAAATCACATGGTAAACCATCAATTTATGGGGTTTTGTCATTTCTCATACATTATAAATCCTCAATGAGTTACTAAAGGGTCAATGAAAAGTCATAGAGCCATTGGTTATGCTCTTTAACTTTGTGATAAACCATATTAAGGTATTCTTGTAATGCCTGAGAATTTTTTATCATGACCTTGTAGGTTTTGAACACTAGTTATAGTGATTCATGAAGTTTGAGGAGATGTGTGGGAGAGGGGTGAATCTAGTTTGTGTTGAATTAATGGCCTTGATCTGATCATAATCCTATTTCAACCTAAGCAACTTGAAAAAGACTTTAGATATTATGTCCTAACCTTGACCCAATATAGCCAAGTGTAGAATCACACCCCTCTGTTAGTATGGCTATCTAATGCCTTAATATGGTATTTAATGGAGGCAAGAAGATTATGTAGATGAGTATAAAAATTATTAAGGTGTATCAAATTAGTTCCACTAGAAGAGAGGGTCAATAATACTCCATTTATTTTTTAAACAATACCATGATTCACGTTCATTGATGTGCCACCCATACACAAGGAACTAACTTTATCTTTAGAATGCTCATTCCTATTAAAATACTTGCATACTAGCCATGTGGTAGTGTTGAGCTTATCAACTAAGGATCACCAAAAAGATATCTATCAAGAAAATCATTATGAGTGTAAATGTTAAATATGCCTAACGAATGGCCATCAATAGTGGAATTTGAATTTTAGAAAGAGTGAAAGTTAACTATGAAATATGTAATGACTTTAGTGTCCACCAACAAGGGCAATTGAGTGACAATAAACACACATGTCGACATTGGACACACTTATCAAGATCATTATTTATATTTTAATGTTATGTCTACATTACTTTATCTATATTTACAACAAACATTCTTGTCAAAATGGGGCATGCTTACTAGATTGATAGTGTCTCATAACTTCTCATCTTAATTATTTAATTATACATCATTCACTAGATAAAGATAACAATTTTATTTTAGAACTGAATGAGATGGTGCATAATAAAGGTACCTCTAATTTAATATAAATAAGATTAATTATAATATTTTTATACCAACACCTTGTCATGACCTTCTACCGAAAGGGCACCTTTAAAAAATTCAATGCATTAACAAAACTTTTGAGGCTTCATCACCTTCAAAACATTTAATAATCCACTTGACACTAAGAGTTAGGCCTTTGAGTTTAATGTTAATGATCACAAGTCCTCCTGCTTCTTTGGGTCGACATCAAATATCCAAAGAAACTATGTTGAATCCTTTGTGACCTAAAAAGTTGACCCAAATAAATTCTAGTAAATGTTTTTTATAATTTAACATAGGTAGTTTTAGAATAAATCCAACAAGAGGAATAATAGACATAAATAGCAGCAATCACCTTAGATCATATCTATAATTTTCCTGCTAAGTTATAAGGTTTGGTGGTCCAGAAGGAAGAAAACATAGCACAATGTTGTAGTAGCCATTTTCTATTCTAGAGATACCATGGGAACATATTGGCATGGATTTTATTATAAAAATTACTATGACTCAAAGAGGACATGATTCTATATATGCAATTATGGATAGATTTTGAACTATGGTACATTCTAATGTATGAAATAAAACTAGACTCTATCCATATATTTAATTTGTTTTTTAATTTTGACACATCATAGTGTTTGAATGAGATACAAAGTTTCTTTTAAAATTTTGGAGGAATTTGTCGAATATGTAGAATGCCATGATATAGTTTAGTTCAAAAAATCATCATTTGATAGATGGACAAGAAGATGTAGTCAACAAAAAGTACTCATAATATTTTGTGATGTTTTATTAGAGGAAAACCAAGAACATAGAATTCAATTCTATTAAGAAAAGATCTTTAGTTTAAAAATTTAGTTAATAGTATCATTGAAAGGACCCTGTTTTAAATTCTATATAGTAGTCCAAGAGTTATCATAAAATTGAACGACATCAAAGATAAAATTAAAAAGATAAATAAAGCATAGGACTTTTTTATTTCATATTAAAATTACATAATTAAGTGTGCATAAAAATTGGGAGAGAAGCACTTAATAAAAAACACAAAATATGTAAACATAATTAAAGTAGAATACCAAGTGGGAGAACTATTCTTAGTGCACCTAACAAAGGAGATATTTGCAAATGGAACATATGACAATTTAAAATGGAATAAGATTATACATGTATATTTTGTGAAATCTTAAATCTAGTGCATATGAGATTGAGTTTCCTAAATGCATAAATATTTGGTACATTTTCAATTTGGCACACACATATGCTTATAATGAAAGACAAGCCAGTGAAGAAAGTGTGAGTGAAAACTATAAGTAATTTAATTAAAGAGGTCAAATGTTTAATATAGATCATGAAGATGTGGGAAAGGTTATTGATATAATACATAACAAAATGATGTGAAAAAATGAGTATGTAGATTTTTGGTAAAACAAAAATGCCAAGGAATTGAAGATGTGATTTAGATGGGCACAAAATAAAATTGTTAAGTATAGATTACCTCTCAAGAGGATTGTGAAAGGCACATGAACATGAGATTATGTTTATTTTATGGTTTTGGAGCATCTAAGTTAACAATTAATTTTACATCAAACAAAATAAGTAATTTGTAGCTATGCATAAGTCTTTGATTGCATACAAGTTTTTTTTCTTTTCTTTTTTTTTTTTGGTGCTATTATTCTACACATATATTTTTATTCAAAATAGAATTATTAGTTTATTCAACTTATGTCACTTGAGAAAGATTTTGAACTTTTTTTTTGAATTTCTTTATCTATCTCTGCACAAGTTTGTATGGTCTATGCAGAGAAGGAGCATTGAGGCATTTCAATGCCATAATATTTGTGTGCATGTTTTTCATTCAAATTTTTTTTATGAGCATTGACACATAAATTATTTTGATTAATATGTTTGTGACCAAAAATTATCCATGTATTTATCCACAATTAAAAATTATTTCAATTTATTTGTGATTTCCATGGAGTATCTTTCAGGAGATCAAGTTATTACAAAGAAATATGTGACTATTAGAAAACTTATCCCTTCTATTTTCTTATCCATTTCATCTTTATTTCCTTGATTCATATAACATTTTTGTGATGATCAGTAAATACCACTCTTTGGTGTGTTATGGTTGTGATGTATTATGAGTCTTTGGGACTATTTTATTTTTAATGTTTATAGTGGGTTTTTGAGTTAGTGGTGACGCATTAATGTAATTCCATGTCTTTTGCATATAGAAACATGCCTATACACTTGAGAGGGTAATCATCTAAGTAGATATAGAGTGTTCATGTTAAATCAGTTAGAATATAAATCTTATAATACATATCATTTGAGATTGTTGTAAAATTACATTGGTTTCTAAGGCTCATCATCATACTATAGTTTGTGCAAGTTGTATATTCATTATTTGAAATCAATTAAATAACATTTTTATTACATTTGTTTGTTTTTTGAATTTTCATATGCTAGACTCTAAGTTAAATATTTGTGTTTGTTTTATGGGCTACATGCTCTAAGGCCATCCTTAATTACAAATACTAACCATGACTACATGATAAAATATTATGATGAATGTGTGGGTATAATGCCTACAAAGGTAATATATGTGTCACAATAAGATAATTTATTATATAATATAATAGAAATATGTGAACCTGATGCATTCCCCCATCAAGGGTGTAGTGTAATAATTGCAACCCAAGAGAGATGAATTTTTTTTGATATTTGGTAAACTAAGCCTTATAATTACATGTTTAAAAAATTATATGTACATACATGCACACACATCAAAATGGGAAATTATGTAAACAACTAGTTTTGGTACATGACTCATTATTTTCTCTGGTATTTCTGTGTGTGTGTGTGTGTGCACACGCGCATGCGCGTGCACTTGCGTGTGTGTGTGTACATACATATACATATACATATGTCATTGGTTCATAATAGGATCTCTATTTCATGTTATCTCTTATGTCTAGCCCTATATTTATTTTGTTACCTTATGTTACCCTTCTAAATTTAATTTATGTTCACCTTGGGTCCATAATAATACCTCTATTTGATTAAAAATTGTTGAAAACCTAAATATCAATCAATTTATTTTCTTGGTAGGACCCAAGATATACCCATAATGTCCAAAACATTGGTTACAGGTTTCTTGGATAACCTACCATGATTGTTAATAAGATCCTAATCATGAATAAGATCATCCAACCAATACATCTCATTTTATTTTTTTTGTGTTCTATGACCCCTTTCCACAATTTGTTTGGTTTTTTGTCACTTGTTTCTTGGATTGTGCACAAATAAAGTCTTATGTTGAATTTAAAACATCTATAAACCCAAAATAATTTAGGATAAGTACACAAGGAGAACACAAAATGTTTTCTATTGTTATGTCATTTATTGAAGTGTAAAATAAAAGTTGTATTTTTAGGAAAACAATACTAAATCTAAAAGTTGAATTGAAAATGTAGTGAAAGAGAATATAGTCCATACCAATTAATTGCATAACATACATAGGGATAAAAGCCATGTTATTTATAATATATTATATTACATGTTTTGTAATTTCCATTTGTCTAACAATAGGATTTTGTTTAAAGGAGGCCCCTCATAACTTATCTCATTTTAAATATTCTTATAGCCTGGATGATTTAAGCAACATAGGGTTTGTGAGGAAGGAGAAGCAATTTTGAGAGATCCACATCTCAATATTATGATCTAAGATATTTCTTTGACAAGCAAGATAAGATAAAAGCATACACAAAAAGTAAATAGAATTTGACATCATCTAATTAGGATCAACCACACCTAAATGATTTTAATTAGATAAATCCAATTAAGTGATTTAAACTATTGAAATTATAATTTTGGAATATACATATATGAAAATGAAATACAGTATGCTAGAGTAAAATATATAATTTACATAAATAACAAAAAAAATAGATAAAGATCATAAGGATCTGAAAATCTCTCTAAAACAGAATATATGTTGAATATGTGTGATGATAGATACTTGAATATGCTTAGTAAAGATTTCAAATAGAGTTGTGTTTGAAAAAATAAAATTACAACTTGTTTATGACAAATCCATAATAGGTAGACATGGGAGGAATGTAGCTATGTCTGTTGATTGTAGTTGCTTCTTGGTTTACTGTATGCTTGATTTATTGGTCTTAGTGTAGGAAACAATTTTTGTAGGTTTATTATTTATATGCTAGAGATAAATAGATGTGTTGAAGAGCTACAAATACAAAACCATAGTGTTTCACATGCATTAGATATAAATTATATTAAAAAGTGGGTTAATAGGGATGGTCAAGTTTTCCTCAGAAAAACCTTGGAATTGAGCAATGCCTACATAATCTAAATCAGTTTTAGGCTGATATGGTTCTCCCTCCTCAAATGATTGTGTGATCTATGATTATGCAACTAGAATGATAATGGGTATTATGCTTAAATAAATTCTTGAAAAATGGATTTAATTGACCTATATTAAATGATATTGATATTTTCTATGTGATTTTTAAAATTCAACATTATTGAATTTATAATAGATAGTGTTTTTATAGTTAGTGTATAGTTCTTTTGAAATCATCTTGATACATGTTTAACTCTAGGTTTTTTTATGGATAGGCATAATAATATAGAAATTAATAAGCACAAGGGTGATAAATAGATCTATATCAATCCAATTAATTGTTAAAATTTAGATAAACATAAATTAAATATACTATGTTGAGATGTGATAAAAATAGGAAACCCAGATACTGCTACTAATTCTCATACTAACTTTTCCAAAAATATGGTTAATATTGATGCCTCAAAGGATCCCCTACAAAAATCCTTGCAATTAGGTGATCACACATGGCCCCTACCCATAGATTATGAATTTCATATGTTCCATTATAATAGTTGCTTCAATAGAGGCCATTTAATTAAGGACTATGTAACCTTACAATAAAGAAGGAAACATCTTAGTGGACAAATTTCTACCCCACCCACCTCATGGTGAATGCCTTTGATTCTAATAATGTCAATTCTAATTCATCCTTAGATAAGTTTGTGCCTTCTAATCAAAATGAGGACCATGTAGGTTCTCCTCACTTAGATAATGATTCCATGTTTGACCCTTTCACTCCAACTAAGAAAGAGTTGGCCTCGGTTTTAGAAACCCCTACCCAAATTATCTCTATGGAAGATAACCTATAGATTGAAAAATAAAGGCAAGAAGCAATGGATGTAGTTTCATTAGAAGACAAATCTCATTCCTTGAAATCTTTTTACTATTTAACTCAAAATCTATGGAAGACAAGGGTGGGTAGACTAAAGTGCCAAAAAAGAAAAATAGTAGAAAACTAGATGTACAATCATATATTATGACTCTTAATTGATGGGGGTCTAATAAAGGAATAATAACTGATTTTTCATGATCTTTGGACCATATTGCGATCTTTTATAGAGGACGTGTAAAACATTGGATGATGTTTTTTAGGTGCATTCCTAGATACAATAGGGATTCTTGTGGTTGAATTTTTGTGGAAGATCCCCTATTTTCTATGGGAAGGTCCATCGATATAATATTATTAATCTTCATTGATGGGGGACCTAAGAAAGGTAGAATAATTTATCTTTCATGACCTTTGGCCAATGGTAGGATCCATTGTGGAGGATGTGTAAAATATTGGATGATGTTTTTTGGGTGTATTTTTTTATACAAAAGGGATAATTATTGTTGAATTTTTATGGAAGATCTCTAATTTGATATGGCAAGGTCCCTAATATTTGTTTGTTTTCTTTAGAATATTATCATCTATTGTAGGTTGGTAGTCTCCATTGGTCAGCTTTGAAAGGTTCAGTTGTTATCCTGAAAGTCCCTTCGCTCAGGAGGGATTTTGCATTTCAGTGGTTGAATGGTTTACTCATATAGGTATATGATTTGTAGTTGACATTATATCTCTTTCTAATTTTATTAATGTTTGGTAGGGGTGCCCCTTTTTGGTTGGTTTTGGTTTTTTTGTCTCTCCAGTGTTTGGATCCACATGGGTCACAGGTTGTGGTATTCCATTCAATATTTTATGTTTTATCTTTAGTATGAGGTTACAAGACCTCATAAATCATTTATTTTACCCTAAAAATATATATATAAATAATAATAAATATAATTATGCTAGATATTACAATGATAATAAAAATAAGATACTTAATTGGTTCTTATGTTAATATATATGGATCTAAAATAGACAGGAAGAAAGGTGGAAGTAGATTTTGGAATAGTCATCATATTTTGAATTAAATAACTTTGTAGCTATGGATACTTGTGTCAACCTCAAAAGACTACATTGACACTTTTATTTAACTTGGATGTAAATGTCTAGTATGGAATACTTAGTGAAATTAGATGCAACTACCCTGATACTTTTGGGTTATTTATCACCTTGGCTCTAGTGCATTTAGATCTAGATCATGGATTGTTGATCTTTGTCAAATTATAAAACCCTAGCTCATCATATTCATAGTGGTTATGAGAAAATTAGTTTAGTCACACATGGTATCAATCTAGACAAAATACCCCTCTATTAATGAACACTATCTACATATATAATACTATAAAGAAGGCTTCAAACTTATGTAGTTGTCTCCTATGTCTTGTCTTGTGTGTGCATAAAGATACAATGTGTGATATTCTACTACATAAAGTGACATAACTTATAACTTGGAAAATATTATTCATGGAATGTTACTTCAGTACTTTAGAACATTAGATGTGTAGTCCCTATGAATGGTATGAAAATAAGCAAAAATACAAAAACTTTTCTCATTTGAATGCTTGGCTTAATGTTTTTGGTATTTTACCTTTTAATAAGTTGTTAGGTGAGGAATGAATGAGAATTGACATTGTACATATACCAATCATTTTGGAGAATATTTTGCATCAAATCACTTATTCCAACCATAGGAATATGTTTCTTTTGTAGATTGGATGACTTTAGGGAATTTGGCACCTGTGTCAAAATAGGACACTTGCATTGGTGTAGGCATATAATTAGGATGAAAGTGTCTACAAAGTTGGAAATAGGTGTAGGTCCAAAATTTGTAGAGATATAAGATAAATAAGTTTACAGCATTATGGGAAACATATAAGTTTTGGGTCATAAGAATAACTTTGGTCGAACTAAGAGATAAGTAATTTGGCATAGAGAGAGTGTGTATGTGAATCTTCCAATAATGGGAAGGGTTTAGAAGCTAAAGGTACATCCATGTTATATGTTTTCTAATTATACAAGACTGAGGTGTTATTTAATTTATAAATAGTGTCTACATTTCCCACCCTCCCCCCCTCCTCACTTCAATTAGTAATGAATTTTATCATTTAAAGGAAAATGAATGTGTACTTAGGTGTGTATAACACACCTTGTCTTTGCTTGATCCTAACTTGAGTGTTTTTTTAGTGATTTACTTGAAACCAAGCTCATGTTATAGTATAAAATCCATGTACATAATCTGAAATCAAAATCATTGAAAATTATTTAAATTAAAGAGAACAAGGTTTTGGAGTACACATGTGCATCGATGCAACCACCTTGCCTTTTGGCAATTTGATTTGAAAATATCATTATGAATCATTAGAAATATGATTATGACAAATGTAAAATATATAAAGTGTGTATATATAGATAGAATAAGATATATTGGAGGACACATTCCCCCAACTTTGGAGAAAAGGTGAGCTACACCCTAACAATTGAGATTAACTCAAATGTGCAACCCAATCATACTTATAACCTGGTGAGTATGAGTGATCCAAGTCAACTCACACTATGTATTTGGTTAGGTTGGATGAGGTAATAAAATACATCTTATAAACATGGAAATATTGATTGATTTAATCACCTCAACCATACCAAAAAACTGAACTAACTACTATAATAAATTAGTTCAATAAATCTATAATAGTCTAACTTGGTGAGCTAAATTTTGTAGAAGTGTTTGAAATCTTAATTTTGATTACATTTTTTAGTTTATGTGAAATTTTCATAGCATATGAACTTTATGTATGTCTCATTCTAAAACCTAGGTTTATAACATGGTACCAATGTATATAATGTTGGCACAACTATGTATCTCAATAATATAATTTTGTAATTTGGAAAATTTACAAACCATGTAAGTGTGGAGAGTATGTTTCCATAACATGCCCCTACACTAATCTAAAACTGAAAACTAGTGTAAGTGTAGATAATATGTTTTCATAACATGCTTCCACTATATATTTGAAACTAATAATTGGTATGAGTGCGGAGAACATGTTTCCATGACATGACATCACTATATATCTAGACCTAACACTAGTGTGTGTGTGTGTGGAGAACATGTTTCCAAAATATGCCCCTTATTTAACCCTAATTTGGATAAGAGGCTATCCTTGTTGCGTATATAGCTTAAGTATATATAAATGATAGGGCACAAGGATGAATATCAAATCTACAACAGTTTAATTAATGTGCTAAATTTAGATGTACCATATGCTAAATTTATAAAATTGAGATAGACTATTAATGGAAAATACATATATTATAAATATATAAAATAAATTACTTAGTAGTTTTTTATGCTAATATAATATTAGATCTAGTACATACAAGAAGCACGTAATAAGATAGTTATAGATCAATTGTTAGATTTTAGTTTTGGTACCTCTGGTTCTCTGGACACTTGCATCAGTGTAGGATGGTTTCATTGATGATAGTGTTTGAGTTCAATGCTGGTGTCATATACATAATATCTACTCCAATAGGATGGGATCACCTAGATGCTTATGGTTTTGGCTTCACATTCACTCTGGTGTATTCAGATCTAGGTCATGGAGTATCACTCTTAGTGAAATGGTAAAACCCTATCTTTTATATTCAATGTGACCTTGGGGGAAAATGGGTTAGTGAGAACATGGTGTCAAGATGACCCAAAATAACCCTAATTTCAAAGGTAATTTCATACATATACAATACTCTAGAACAGGGCCTCAAAATCATGTACTTTTCCCCTACGTGTTGGCTCATGTGTGAATCATGCAATGTGTGTAAATAAATCAAAATGGTGAAATATCTTGTGAGTTGGAAAATAAGACCTTATGATTTATCCTTTAATACTTTACACTCATATTTGAGTTGTTCTTTTGAATTATATCATAATATGGCATAATAAGAAATCTTGTAGTAACTTGAGTGCTTCTTGAGTGATTTTTTGGTTTGATTTCTAGGTGAGGAATGAATGAAGGTTCATATTATATTTATACCAATCCTATCAGAAGATAACATGTATTAAATCACTTAAGATGACCACTATGATATGTTTCATCTATAAATTAGATTACTTTAGGGCACTAGACACTTTCTTCGGTCTAAAATAGTAATGTCGACACTATTGTCTAACCTAGATGTTAGTGTTTGAGGAGAAGAAGAGTAGGCATAATTCCAAAACTTGTAGAAGTGTAAGATAAGTAAAATTTTAAGAATTTTAGACAAGATGAGATGTCTATGTCATCAATATAAGGCTATTCAAACTAAGATATAGGCTAAGGGGCACAAAATAAAGTAGATGTGAGTAACTATATTAAGAACATGTTTAGGTGCTATGGATACCTAAATATGGTGTATAGAAGATGGTGATTCTATGGAACCCATTGTTTGTCTCTGATGTAAATCTCTCTCAACTACTGGCCATCTAATAAATGGGATTATTTGTTGCTTACCATTTTTCTATGTATTAGCATTAACAATATTTACAATTAACTACTTGGAATGAATTTATATTGTTTAAGAAGATGCTCATATAGAATATCAAAAAATGTAATTACCTGAATGGCTTGAATGTATTTAACATTCTTATGTAATGTAGAAGGTACTAATTTAAGATTCTATATCCAAGGTCATCCCAACAACATTTTAAAGTCACACATAAAAGGTATAACTTAAAAATAAGTAACCACATGTGTGTGACCTACCTATGAAGGTAGTGTTGTAGCACATAATTTCACCCTTGTGGAAGAGTTTTTCAAGCTCTCTCACTCTTGGATATAAAATGGGAACACCTCCAGGCTATGGGTATCCTATAATGGAGGTGAACCTCTAGGTAATGGGTCATCTCCCAACATGTATCAATTAAGATCTTAAAAAACTACTATAAATTATTGATTGCCAAAGAAAAGGATTAGAAAGAGGTGAAATAGATGACTAAAAACAAATAAAAGTATGATAAAAAAAAATATGACACTATAAATTGCTTTATACTGACACTAAGGAAGCGCAAAGATAACGTTCACTCACACAATCTCTCAACCTAGTCATTTTGCATCAATAGTTCCTAAACTAGGACCACTAGAAAAGAGATTAAGTATGGAGGATTATAAAACCCACACTATACCATCATTAGTGATCAAAGAATCACAAGTTCAAACCTAAAATAATGGTGGAATACATGTAAATATGGATGAAAGAAGGACAATCACTAAGGAAAAACACCTCCCCACAAAGCAATCATGCACAAACTAACCATACCACTAGTTACAAGCAAAGCGATAAGAAAAATAAGTTGTTCTTTTGCTTTAAGAGGCTGTTATTACAAAAATGAGGATCATACCTTTACAAAATGAGGAAAAAATGGAAATATAGGAGAAAAGGGAAAGGAGAGGAGAAGAAAGCTCTCATAATTCAATAAATGAAGCTCAACCACCTTCCATGGAGTCTCAACAACATTTAGATTAGTTAAGCATTGATATTCTCTCATAAAATTAACCTCAAAAGTTCAAAATGGTCTTCAATAATTCTCATTGGCCTAAAAGGGCACTAGAAGACAAAAAAAACTTTGAGGAAGATGATGTTGCACTCCACTAGCTTTGAAGTCTTCAAAGACAAGAAATATCATTTAATGCTACAATCAATGCTTAAGAAAAATATCAAAATTACTAAATACTTTTTTTAATTCTCCATCGAATCTCCTCAACTCCCTAAATATCTACTCCACTTGACTTGCCCCATCTCCACTTGGCTTATGCTAGCAACTTGGCAATATGGTTAGTGATCTTGGCACTTTATGCTTACAATTGAAATTGAATGTTAACCTTGGGTGTTATATTTTATGTTTTATTTTTTATTAACTAATTTTTTCTCCTCAAAACTTAAAAATACACCATTAAACTTTCAAATCCTTTGGATTCCATTGATGGAGGTCTCTAAGCTTGAGCCATCTTCAACTAGTTATGTTTTAACTTGATTTCAAGGCCATTTTGGACATCCTAAGCACCCAAACATGCCAATTTATTCTTAAAAATATGTAAAAAATTAAATTTATATAGTTCCCCATATTTTTTATGTGGTTTCCAATTGATTCCAGGTTATTTCATGGGCTTATGAGCTCAAAAAATCAAAATAGGCTCCTTGGCAGTCTACAATGATTTTAGGCCTTTCAAAGGTGCTTGGGAGATTTAATGAGATTATTTTATACTAAAAAATATTTTTTTGTTCCTACCCTTCATTTTATACCATTATTAACATGTGATTCACTTAGAAACTCTTTAAATTAGCTTAGGAAGCTCTGTAACCTTCTAGGCTTAGGTAGGTCTAGGGGGGTGTCTTTGCTAATTTGAGCCACTTGGAGTATTTATTGCCTTTTAAAACTCAATTAAAACATTATTATGGATCTTATACAAAATCTTTATCACTTTTACTACATAAAAAATCCTTTTGACCTCTGCAAAAGGCTCCTTTAGACCTGGTTTTGAGCACATACTCCATTAATAGAGATATGAAAACTTGGTTTTTTATATTACATTAGGTGTATGAGAACACTTTTAAAACATAAAGGAAACCAAAAAATGCATCCATGTCAAATTTTAATTCATTTCATTGATTATAACTCAAAAAATGCATCTTTTGGGGTTGCCTTAACCTACCTTGTCAATTTTTTTAGTGTGTGTAGGTCTGCATTCTTACATTTTCTTGATTTTTATGAGGTAAAAATATTTAATTGTTTTTTAATTAAGAATTTTAATTACCTCAAAAACTATTCCAATAATTATTTTCCATTATTAACTATTAAAACTAATAGAAATCACATATTTAGGCCTACTACACACTCAGAAAATGAGAACCAAGAAACCTAGAACGAGAGAAAAAACATATCTTGAGATTTATAATGTATGAAGACTTCATTATTTTTAAATTTTAAATTTTAATATCTCACAAAAATTATCCAATAATTATATTTCATCAACCAACACTTTAAACCTCTTAAAAACATTTTTTCTTACTATCCCCACTTTCCTACCAAAATCTTGAATTTTGAAAATTCGCACTTCTCTTCATTTTCACATGAAAATTTTAATTTTATCACTATCACCAGGTTTTTATGACTTAAAATCACCATATTTTACCCAAAAAACCCTTGAATGAGATTAAAACCATCTGTCATACCTTAACTCTTCAAAAAACTTCTAAGCTCCAATGGTGACTGTCAACAGAAAAGCATAGGATTATGAAAAAATATAGGATGATTCCAATATTTATGTGACATAACAATTATTATATAAAATTATAAATACTCATGATAATCACTTTTTCCAATTTTCATTGCTAGATCATCCCTGTAGAGACCTCAAGAAGCATTTTTCTTAGAACTAGCTAGTGGGTTGCCTGAGTGAAAGATTATTTATGACTGTAAGAGGTATGTAACAAAATATTGGATTATTACATTATTTATGAGGCCTTAAATATTTAATATAAATATTTATATACTCACCATGATCATACTTACCAAAAATTATATCCTAATTCCTCCTATAGATGCTCAAAAATTGCAAATTTCTCAAAGATTGACCTAGGCTACCTGAGTTTTGCTTGGAGAGTTCCTCAGATCTAAGACAAAATAGTAGGCATATACCTTGTTATCTAGGAAAAATATAAAATATATATTCATATTTTTTTTCATGAGGACCCTTTCTACCAAATTTTGAGGTGAGATCACCTCTCTAGCATCCTTAACTCTTCAAATCTTCTCCAAATTAGTCATCAAGCTTATGACTATGTGTAGGATTTGAAACCATTTTATAAATATTATCATGATTTATTGCCATAATATAATTATTTAAATTTAATTTATCATATTCATCTAGTTATATAACCTTCCATTTATTTAATACACCAATCTTTCCATACACATCTAACTAGGCCCATTAGTTGTAGGTACTCATTTCATGAGGGAGAGAGACTATGTTATTATGTAATTGAACTTAATGTACTTAATTATAAATCCAAAACTTGTAAAATATTTTTCATAATGAAAGTGACCTTTTCTTACTATTTTTTAATGCTCAAATACCTTGGAAACTAACTAGATCCTTCACTTGCAACTCAAAACCCATTTCTAGGAATTTACCTTAAAATACTTTAAAATTTCCTAAAGTATTTCAAAAGATTGAAAGGAACATGAGGTTGGGAGATGAAGTTTATTTTCTCTTTTCACCATTATATCATCAATTATACTAGGACCATCTCATCTTTGGAGTAATTCAAAGCATCTTCGGAGCACTTTAGAGCATCTTCAGAGCACTTCAAATCATCTTCAAAGCACTTCAAATCATTTTTGGAGCACTTTAAATCATATATATATCATCTTTAGATCACTTCAAATCATCTTTAGAGCACTTCAAAACATCTTCAAAGCACTTCAAAGCATCTTCAGATCACTGAAACTAGTCATGAAGATAAGAGGTCATTGAATGGTCTAGGAGAGTTCCCTGATCCATCTAGGAAATTTTTATGTATTTATGCTAATTTTGGCTAATAACATTAAGGTTTTACAAAAAAAATTAAGTGTTCAAAGTTTTCTAGAATGGTTAAGAGGTAAAAAACTGCAGAAAGAATCTCATATCTATACAAACCATTCATCTTCTCCCAAAAGTGACAAGAATCCATTAAGTTTTTTGAAAAACTCATAAAGTATTTTCTAATTGAAGACTCTAGTAGTATATATGTGTTAAAACCAAGAAAAATACTTGAAACCCTCTAAAAATAGCTGAAAATAATTGTAACAAAACTAGGTTATTTTATAGCCAATCATAAGGCTTTAGTACCCTTTAAATCCAATGGTGTTGTCCATTTTTTGTTTGGAAAATCCAATTGTCATATTTTCATGAGTTTTCTAAAAACCCCACCAAACCCTTTAAATTTAAATTAATGAAAATAGAAAGAATGTGATCTAACGATATCATAAAGATTTGACTATCAAACATTTATCAGAATGGATTTGATACCATATTAGATTTCACCACATTAAACTAAACAACGAAGCATGCATGTAGAACCTATAGAGTGAAATATCATAACCTTCAAATGAAAGAAAAAAATTTCACAAAAAAAAAGTGGTAAATATTATTATCCCATTACATAGAAAATAAATAGGAAATGTACATATATAGATGAAAAATAGACATGTCCCCACATCCTCATGCATGCGAGATTATCTTTCACTAATAATCTAAAATAAACCTAATAAATCTAATAAAACCATATAGGTAAAAGCACGTAGTAATGAAAATCCTACACCAACATTTGGTAGAAAAGGAGAAGATGGAAAATGATTTAAGATAATTGAAGCAAGAGAATCTTTAATAAAATATAGCTGAAAATAATTGTAACAAAACTAGGTTATGTTTATATCCAATCATAAGGTTTTAGTACCCTTTAAATCCAATGGTGTTGTCCATTTTTTGTTTGGAAAATCCAATTGTCATATTTTCATGAGTTTTCTAAAAACCCCACCAAACCCTTGAAAGTTGAAATTAATGAAAATAGCGAGAATGTAATCGAAGAATATCATAAAGATTTGAATAGCAAACATTTATCAGAATGGATTTGATGCCATATTAGATTTCACCACATCAAAATAAACAACGAAGCATGCATTTACAACCTATAGAGTGAAATATCATAACCTTCAAATGAAATAAAAAAGTTTCACAAAATAAAAGTGGTAAATAGTATTATCTCATTAAAGAGAAAATAAATAGGAAATGTACATATATAGGTGAAAAATAGACATGTTCCCACATCATCATGCATGCGGGATTATCTTTCACTAATAATCTAAAATAAACCTAATCAATCTAATAAAACCATATAGGTAAAAGTGCATAGTAATAAAAATCCTACACCAACATTTGGTAGAAAAGGAGAAGATGGAGAATGATTTAAGATAATTGAAGCAAGAGAATCTTTAATAAAATATAGCTTAAAATAATTGTAACAAAACTAGGTTATGTTTATATCCAATCATAAGGCTTTAGTACCCTTTAAATCCAATGGTGTTGTCCATTTTTTGTTTGGAAAATCCAATTGTCATATTTTCATGAGTTTTCCAAAAACCCCACCAAACCCTTGAAAATTTCAATTAATGAAAATAGCAAGAATGTAATCTAAGGATATCATAAATATTTGAATAGAAAAAATTTATCATAATGGATTTGATACCATATTAGATTTCACCATGTTAAACTAAACAACAAAGCATGCATGTATAACCTATAGAGTGAAATATCATAACCTTCAAATGAAAGAAAAAAGTTTCACAAAAGAAAAGTGGTAAATAGTATTATCTCATTACATAGAAAATAAATAGGAAATGTACATATATAGTTGAAAAATAGACATGTTCCCACATCCTCATGCATGCGGGATTATCTTTCACTAATAATCTAAAATAAATCTAATCAATCTAATAAAACCATATAGGTAAAAGCACATAGTAATAAAAATCCTACACCAACATTTGGTAGAAAAGGAGAAGATGGATAATGATTTAAGATAATTGAAGCAAGAGAATCTTTAATAAAATATAGCTGAAAATAATTGTAACAAAACTAGGTTATGTTTATAGCCAATCATAAGTTTTTAATACCCTTTAAATCCAATGGTGTTGTCCATTTTTTGTTTGGAAAATCCAATTGTCATATTTTCATGAGTTTTCTAAAAACCCCACCAAACCCTTGAAAATTGAAATTAATGAAAATAGAAAGAATGTAATCTAAGGATATCATAAAGATTTGAATAGCAAACATTTATCATAATGGATTTGATACCATATTATATTTCACCATGTTAAACTAAACAACGAAGCATGCGTGTAGAACCTATAGAGTGAAATATCATAACCTTCAAATGAAAGAAAAAATCACAAACGAAAAGTGGTAAATAGTATTATCTCATTAGATAGAAAATAAATAGGAAATGTACATATATAGGTGAAAAATAGACATGTTCCCACATCTTCATGCATGCGGGATTATCTTTCACTAATAATCTAAAATAAATCTAATAAATCTAATAAAACCATATAGGTAAAATTACATAGTAATAAAAATCCTACAACAACATTTGGTAGAAAAGGAGAAGATGGAGAATGATTTAAGATAATTGAAGCAAGAGAATCTTTAAAAAAATATAGCTAAAAATAATTGTAACAAAACTAGGTTATGTTTATATCCAACCATAAGGTTTTATTACCCTTTAAATCCAATGGTGTTGTCCATTTTTTGTTTGGAAAATCCAATTTTCATATTTTCATGAGTTTTCTAAAAACCCCACCAAACCCTTGAAAATTGAAATTAATGAAAATAGCGAGAATGTAATCTAAGGATATCATAAAGATTTGAATAGAAAACATTTATCAGAATGGATTTGATACCATATTAGATTTCACCACTTTAAACTAGACAACGAAGCATGCATGTAGAACCTATAGAGTGAAATATCATAACCTTCAAATGAAATAAAAAAGTTTCACAAAAAGAAAGTGGTAAATAGTATTATCTCATTACATAGAAAATAAATAGGAAATGTACATATATAGGTGAAAAATAGACATGTTCCCACATCCTCATGCATGTGGGATTATCTTTCACTAATAATCTAAAACAAATTTAATCAATCTAATAAAACCATATAGGTAAAAGCACATAGTAGTAAAAATCCTACACCAACATTTGGTAGAAAAGGAGAAGATGGAGAATGATTTAAGATAATTGAAGCAAGAGAATATTTAATAAAATATAGATGAAAATAATTGTAACAAAACTAGGTTATGTTTATAGCCAATCATAAGGTGTTAGTACCCTTTAAATCCAATGGTGTTGTCCATTTTTTGGTTGGAAAATGCAATTGTCATATTTTCATGAGTTTTCTAAAAACCCCACCAAACCCTTGAAAATTGAAATTAATGAAAATAGGGAGAATGTAATCTAAAGATATCATAAAAATTTGAATAGAAAACATTTATCAGAATGGATATGATACCATATTATATTTCACCACGTTAAACTAAACAACGAAGCATGCATGTAGAACCTATAGAGTGAAATATCATAACCTTCAAATGAAATAAAAAAATTTCACAAAAGAAAAGTGGTAAATAGTATTATCTCATTAGATATAAAATAAATAGTAAATGTACATATATAGGTGAAAAATAGACATGTTCCCACATCCTCATGCATGTGGGATTATCTTTCACTAATAATCTAAAACAAATTTAATCAATCTAATAAAACCATATAGGTAAAAGCACATAGTAATAAAAATCCTACACCAACATTTGGTAGAAAAGGAGAAGATGGAAAATGATTTAAGATAATTGAAGCAAGAGAATATTTAATAAAATATAGATGAAAATAATTGTAACAAAACTAGGTTATGTTTATAGCCAATCATAAGGTGTTAGTACCCTTTAAATCCAATGGTGTTGTCCATTTTTTGGTTGGAAAATCCAATTGTCATATTTTCATGAGTTTTCTAAAAACCCCACCAAACCCTTGAAAATTGAAATTAATGAAAATAGCGAGAATGTAATCTAAAGATATCATAAAAATTTGAATAGAAAACATTTATCAGAATGGATATGATACCATATTATATTTCACCACGTTAAACTAAACAACGAAGCATGCATGTAGAACCTATAGAGTGAAATATCATAACCTTCAAATGAAAGAAAAAAAAATCACAAAAGAAAAGTGGTAAATAGTATTATCTCATTAGATATAAAATAAATAGTAAATGTACATATATAGGTGAAAAATAGACATGTTCCCACATCCTCATGCATGCGAGATTATCTTTCACTAATAATCTAAAATAAACCTAATAAATCTAATAAAACCATATAGGTAAAAGCACATAGTAATAAAAATCCTACGCCAATATTTGGTAGAAAAGGAGAAGATGGAGAATGATTTAAGATAATTGAAGCAAGAGCATCTTTAATAAAATATGCTAAGACACTAATTATATAAAAACATCTCATACAAAGAGATGACACATTGTCACTCCATGATGGTGAGAGTGAATGTAAGATGGAATCAAGAAAGGGACAACCTTTCAATCATGGGAAAAATATCTAGAAAGAATTCAAAGCATCTCCAAAGAGATATGAACATCCCAAAGGAGGAGGTAACACATGTTCCCTTCTTCAGACTTGCACAAAGGATAGCCTTAAAATGCATGGAAAGTATCAGTATTATAATGTTTACTTTGATTATGAAAAGAATGGATATGAAACACAAACAAATTGGTATGCATATCCATGGTGTTTTTTGTGGAATGAATAACCATTGTGTGCCCACTTTTTATAAGATAAAGTCCATCCTAAAGAAGTCCCTGTCCTTTAAAAGGAAGGATACTTGTTATAAATACCACTCTCTAATTCAAATTTTGGGAAATGGAAAGAACATTTTATTGTCTAAGAAAGTGGGGAAAATATTGCTCTCATTGTAATATGAATGGACTTGGGATAATAAACATTGGAATATTCACCCACAACTTCATCAAAATACCAACAAGAAGGAAGTTTTTAAATCATTTAGAAGCAAGGAGGTTGTTCAAACCCTATAATGTAAGAGGCAACACATGAAAGAGTTGGTCAAACACCAATAGTCCAAGCAGCAGCCCATGAAGAATCCCACCTATCCATAGAAGATCTTATCATGAGGGAGCAAACCAAAGAGGATCATCCATTAGATTGCATTGGTAAGAGATTATTTGGTATCATGGATAACATATTTAGATAGTTAAAAAAAAAATTAACGTGCTTATGTAACACCTCCAAATCACATTTTTGGTTTCCAGTGATAAAGAAGCATGTAAAAAACTAACCCCATGTGTATGAATAAGTTTGGAGGTAGATCACCCATTAAAGGTGAATATGGAATAGTAATACAAGTTGAAAATCACATTATGAACAACCCTTAATAAGAGGTTATATTATTTTTTATTCTCATGTTAATGATGACATTCATGTTAGTATGTTTTATTTACCGCTTCTTGTAGAATTTGTAGATATGCATAAAGAGGCAATCCATTGAGAGATAAATCTGAAAAAAGGTTATCTAAGTTATTTTTTTGGGTATGATAGTAGTTGAGAGACATGTTGATGGGCATATTATAGTATGTACATGAGTTGATTTATTTTTCAAGAGGAATGTGAAATGGCATGAAATCAACATGAGAAGTGTTTCCATTATGGGTAGCACTCAATAAGAGCATTAATGTTTTATGTATGAATGTTCGCATTGATTTTCTTCTATTGAATATGATTTTTCAATGTATGTGTAATGATTTATAGTCAGATATTGTAAAGATCCAAATCGGGAATTTTTTGTAAATGGAGTTATTTTTACAATCCATATATGTTGCATTTGATTGTAAGACCCCAAGAAGGGAAAAGTGTACAAGTGGTGACCTATTATAACATCACTTGTTTATTATGAAATGTAATTTTTTTCCCTTGTTGAGAATGTTTATGAGAAAATAGAATGTAAAAAAAAAATCTCTTTATGGGAGAGCTTCATCTTATCCTACAAAAAGTGCAATAAAATGACCAAGAAAATTTTCCAATAATAAGACCAAGACACCAAGAGTGTAAGAACTTAATTTAGTAGATATTGTAGGCAGTCATGAACTCTCTTTGTAACCTAGGTTGGTAGGTTTTAGTTTGGATATTCATCTTCCAAGAGAGAGAAATAAAGTTATCCTCCTATTAACATGAATCATGTTAAGAATACTTGCTTATGTTTATTTGTATTCCTAATTACTTGATTATTTATATGAAGAGGTTGTTCTTGATATAAGAGAGAGAGGAATGAATCAACCTTTTAGTGGTCTAAAATCATTTTAGGGGGAAAAATTGATATGGGAGGATATCAACTAGTAACCAAATCAATGATCTCAAATCTTACCAAAACTATTTTTCACTTATATGAGCTCATCGAGATATTTCCAACTCAATTTGAATGAGGTCAAATAGACATTCTATGTAAAATTTATAGCCTATTGAAGGTGGTAACAACATATAAAAAAATAACATAGTGATAACATCATCAACTGACTGGAATTGTACAACCTAAAATGTAGACCAATCATAGATTTCAACATAGCATTCACAAATATCCACCAAGTTATATGAGTTATAATGTAAGTTTCACTTAATACATGGTCTCATGACCAAGTTACAAGGGATGAATTTTATTTGTTAAATAAATTTTGATTGTTATCCCCACCAAAATGTGATAAAACATTATCTAAAGGCCCAAAAAATCCTTCTCATGAGCTAATGTGTTGGATTTGGAGTGGGGATCGACCCCATCAACTCACTTGGCCTATTTTTCAGGCCCAACAACAAGCTACACCATGTTTGGCAAACCAAAATCAAGACTTTGTATTTATCCCTTAATTTTGGGATTTATTTTTAAAAATAAATGATATGAGGCATATTACAAGTGGATTCTAATCCCTAACCCTATGGAAAAGGGATAATTCTTTAACCTATATATCAAGGTCCTTGGAAACATTATTGTAATTAACAATAGACAAGAAATATTGTAATATTTAAATCCCTTGTAAAGGATAATAGGAGGATAAATCAAAGTTTGTATGTTTGATATTAGTATCACATTGAAGGCCAAGATCTCATTATATAGACCACTTAGAGACATTACAAGTAACTTTTATCCCCTTATTAGGATACAAAGCAAGTTTGTATGTCTATCTTATCAGAGTAGTAATTATAAGATAAGAGGCATTGCACATACCTCTAAGAGACATTACAATAAACTTTTGTAGCCCCTCATTTAGGAGACAAAAGAAAGAGATAATCTGGAAGAGCCAAATCTAGAGCCAAAATAAGAGCCATATTTATATATACAGCTAGAGATAAACTTCCTAGAGGATATCAGACAATTATTTTCAGATCAAGATCCCCTTATTAGGAGAATTTGAGGTAATAAATTATATTTTTCATATTTTTTATTGATTGGTTTATCCTTTGAGTAGACTCAGAGATGTAACCCAATTTTGGGTGAACTCCATTATCAACTCAATTTGAAAATTATCTCTATTATTCAGTATTTGTTTTTAATTTCAATTTTTAAATACTTAATTCTAATAATTTAATCCAATTTTCATGTGAAAAGAGGGTCAATTAAGAAATGCATTAAAGTGTCTCGATAATGGATAAATTGTGAGTGTGTGCATAAACTACCCTTTTCATATCAATTTTTGATGTGACTTTCACTCTAAACCCATATCCCTCACCATCTCCATGGATACTAAATTATTTATGTTCCACCAAATACAATAATTGTGCAACATTTACCTTTTGTGATGTAGGAGCATCCTATATGGATGACAAGATTTTGTGGTGTCAAAAAAAATGTTGCTTTGACCAAGTGAATAAGATTCAATAAACATGTTTATAATATTTTAGAGGTGTTAATATTCATATAAAACACCTTGGAATGTTTTCCAAGTTTCTATGAGTGGTAGGATAGGTTAAGATTTCAAATTGGCACTTTCCTACAAATTTTCATAATTTAACTTTTTGAATTTACCAAGCATGTCTAAGGAGTTTTGAGAACGTTTAAGGGGCTATGAAAGTGTAAAATTAATAATTAATGTTAATAAAGGCACCATATATCTTTACACATGGACATGGGTCACATTGTATGGATAATCAACCTTAACATTAGTGTAAAGGATCAAACATTCTTGCAAGTGACCGTTGGAAAGTAGTTAGGGTAGTTATGTTAGATATAAAACATGTAAATTTTGGTTTTTGGATCATTTATCATAATTTATTACAATGTCATGTGGATCTATTACCAATAAATATTGAAATAATAATCTTATTTCTTTATAAAAAGGTTTGTACCCTCCTTTCCTATGTATACCAATGGAGAAAGATTGTATTTTGATTACTAAAATGAAATAAGGTTCACAAGGTGGTGTGTCTAATGCCTAACCTAGTACCAATGAATCTTACTCATGTTCATTTAATGTGTTATTAACTTTAAGTTTTTATTTACATTCCATTTTAAAAACTAGATTGTATACCCCTATTGAGAGTAATCATATACAGACAGTGAGCAAATAGAGTATGGTAAAGAGTATAGTAAAAGAATCATAATGAGTGGTTCTTGATTCCAAGAGGTGAGTTGAGTTTTTATGGACATTTTTTACCCATTTACATAGTTTAGAAACCAATATTAGAATCCTAAGTCTAAATAACTTGCTCCCTGAACCCTTCAATTGTAACTGTGTATACAATCAAACCATGATCATTGTAAAAATGTGGAAAAGAGGCGTGTGTATTTATAATTATTTAAAAGGGTGTGAATGGGGAGAATACATAAATTAACTATAATAGTTATTTTAAACCTTATATGGAATGTGGAAAAGCAATTTGATTGCTCTTAGGTACACATAGAATTTGTAAACCCTAATCTAGGGTTTCAACATTCAAATGCAATTTCTAGACATTTTAACTAGTGAAAACTCTTCAAAAAATTTAATCATATATATTTCCATGTATATTGAAATATTTTGAGGTTGGTTGGCTTATTCCATATACTAAAGTACAAATTTTGAGGATTGTGTGCGGATTGGAGTACAATAGGTCTAATTAAGACTAAAAATGACTTAAAAGAGGCTTGTAAAGGGTTTTTATAGTATAATTGGAGGTTTAAAATTAATATAAAGATTAATATTGATATAGGGTGCTATAATCTAACATTATATTCTCCAAACTCCTCTGTAATTGTCCATACAAGAGTAAATAGATTTAAAAGGCTACTAGAACTATGTATGAGGCAGGTAGAGTTGTTTAGGCTAGGGTAAAAAGTGTTTAAAGGTAGGTAAATGAATTTATAGGTATAAATAGACCATAAGGAGCATAATAAATATAAAAATATCCACAAAATAATAAAATTATTCATGAACCATTGAACAACCATATGAATCAATGAACCTTGGTCTAGAGAGTGGACATTGAACAAGGAAAAGAGAAGAGTTAGTTTGAATTATCTTCTACATCATTTGGTATCAGATATTATGATATATTTGGAAGGAAGGAAGCACACATGATAGGTAGAGGATAAGGAACAACAGCCCAAAGGAGGTTGTAATCAGTGGATGTATTAATAGTGGAAGTGAGATACCTATAGGCAAGGTTACAAGCCATGGAATTGGCTCAGAGAAGAGATATGAATTGAGTTGATGTTAGTTAGGGAGAGGATTATATTCCTCATAAATAATCATCATAGGAAGGATATGAATGAAGATTTGAAGAAATATTCATAATAATATTTCTTGGAGTGACTTTAAAGCCCAAGATGGAGGTACCCATGTATGAGGGAAATCTTAATGTGGATGAATTGGTTGATTAGATCACAGCCATATACAAGTAATTAAATTAAAAATAAGTGAATTAGACAAATAATTTAAATTTTTTAGTAACAATGTTGAGGGGTCATACATCTTTATGGTGGGATGGCATATAGGAAGAGAGAAGAAGGGAAAAGGATAAGATAAGGTCATGGGATAGAATGGTGGCCAAGATAAAAGGCAAATTCATGCCTAAGGAATATCAAACCCACTTGTTTATGAGGTTAAAAAACTTGAGGTATAAATATATGATAGTGGAAGAGTACAGAGAGGAATTCTACAAGTTGATTATTTGAGCAAGAGACATAGAAGAAGATGTTGAGAAGGTTGTTAGATACATGAATGGCTTGAATTTTATAATTCAAAATGAGATAAGTATTTGACACCTATAAATTTTGAGGAGGCCTATAAAGCTACCTTGAGGGAATAAGATAATTTTTTAGGAAGGTAAATTCAGTTGAACAAAGGTAGAGGTGGTAGAAGCTATAGAGGTAAAGGCCAATAAGAAGGGAGAGGACAACCAAGTAATAGAAATCAATGGCAAAGTCTAAGAAAAGATATTGGTAGAAGTTTAGAGAGTTAAAGTACATAAAATGGATGTGTTTATGGATATATAGGTGGAATATCATATTTTAGAAGAAGAGGAAATGGTTGGTTTTTAAAAAAATGTTTTCAATGTAACAAATTTATAGGACATAGGTCATATGAGTGTCTAGAAGATGTTTGAAGTGGTATTTATTGGAGTGAGATTATAAACCAAGTGGTTTAGTAAGAATATGAAGGTTTAGATTCATGGCCTAACTATGTAGAAGATCTTAAAATAAGGGATATATTTCTATTGAAGATATTTCTCTTGAAGGCCAGCCAAGACGAAAGAGAACCACCACAAAGGAAAACATTATTCAGAACCATGTGCAAGAGCAAAGGTAAGTGATAAAAATTTATATTTGATAATGGTATTATGGATAATTTAGTGTCTTTTTTTATGGTTTATAAACTAGTCTTAGAAAAAATAAATCATCCAAGTCCATACAAGGTCTCTTGGATTTAAAATAGTCACCAAGTCCTAGTCAGTGAACAGTGTTATGTAAAATTGTAAATAGGAGGATATAAGGATAGAATATTATGTAATGTAATTTCTATTGATGTTTATCACATAAATATTGGGATACCATGTAAATATGATAGGATATCTTTGCAATATGGGAGAGTTAGCACTTATACCATTGAGAAGGATGGCTACAAGCACACACTAAACCCCTTGAAATATAATGCATGGAAGGAGACACCAAGTAGTGTGATGATGTTTGGAGATAAGGAATAACTTCCTTAGGAAGTTAGTTTCATCAAGGAGGACAATAACATGATAATTAAAATCAACTTCTAAAAAGGAGACAATGTAGTACAAGTTGCCAAGATAATGAAATAAAAGAGTGCAACAATTGAAGGGCATTTTGAGATGTTGAATGAAAGAAATAAGAAATTGATATAGTCAGACCAACAAGGTGACTTAATCTTAAATGAACATGTGGAAATATTGTTTTAAATTTTTTCATATCACTTGTTTTTCATTCAAATTAAGGAGAATTTAGAATACTTTATTGAGAAGGTAGGTATGTTGAAAACATTGATTATGGAAGAAGAAACCAATGACCAATTACAAAATGAATAAAAATAAGAGGTGGATAATGTCATTGTAGAGATTTATATTTTTGAAGGAGAGAATAGAAAATAACTAGTAGTATGTCCACAAGAATCAAAACCAAGCATTGAGAGATCAAGCATGAAAGAATAAAAGTCTAGTTTCCATGAAAATAATTAGGAGGTTGTTTTCATTGACTTGTGTGTTCCATGTGTAGGTTGGTTGTAAGATAATAACTAGGTGTTGAATATTATCAAGTGGGAGATCAATCTGTAATAAAATGACCTCAAAGTATAAATGAAGGTGGAGATGATCAAAGCACAAGGAGCTATATGTGTTACTCATAGACCTTAGGACCCAGGAGGATGTCACATTGCCCAGTTTGAGTAAAGATGAGAAAGAGATGATAAGGATGAGGTCAAAATGAATTTAAAAATTTTCATTTAAATTTTTTTTTCACACCCTAGTAGTATGATGCAGGAACGTCCCATATGGATGACAAGTTTTTGTGTTGTTTGAACAAATGTTGATTTGATCAAGTGAATAGGAGTCAATAATCATTTTTAGAATTTTTTAAAGGTGTTAAGAGTCATATAACACACCTTTTAATGTTTTACAAGTTTTTATGACTGATAGGATAGGTTAATATTTCAAATTGGCACTTTCCCACCAATTTTCACAATTCAATTTTTTAAATTTTCCAAGCATGTCTAAGGATTTTGATGAAAATTTAATGGGTCATTAAAGTGTTAAATTAATAATTAATTTTAATAAATTATAAATATTTATATACACATGGCCATGGGTCACAATATATAGATAATTAACCTTAGCATTGGTCTTAAGGAGTAAACATTCTTACAATTGACTATTGGAAGGTAGTAAGGGTAGATATGTTAGATATAAAACACGTAAATTTTGGTTTTTAATAGTTTATCATAATTTATTTTAAGGATAATGGGCTCTATTCCCAATAAATAATGAAATAATAGTCTTAATTTTTGATAGAAAGGTTTGCACCTTATTTTCCTATGTATACTAATGGAGAAAGACTATATTTTGATTGTTAAAATGAAAGAAGGTTCAAAAGGTGGTGAATATGATGCCTAACCTAGTACTGGTGAGTCTTACTCATGTTCATTTAATGTGTTATGTACTTCAAGTTTTTGTTTCCATTCCATTTTACAAACTAGATTGTATACCCCTATTAAGAGTAAGCATGCACAGATAGTGAACAAATAGAGTATGGCAAAGAGTATAGTAGAGGCATATTAATGAGTGTTTATTTATTTCAAGAGGTTATTTTAATTTTTATATATCTTTTTAAACACTTTCCATATTTTTTAAACCAATATTGTAACCTAAGTTGAAACAACTTGCTCCCTGAACCCTGTAATTATAATTGTGTGTATATAGTGAGACCAAGATCATTGTAAAAATGTGGAATAGAGGGATAAGTGTGGAGTTATAATGATTTTAAAGGGTGTGGAGGAAAAAAATATACATAAATAAATTTTCATAGTACTTTTAAAACTTATGTGGAATGTGTAAAAGCAATTTCATTTCTCTCGGGTACACACAGAGTCTGTGAACCTTAATCTAGGGTTTCGACATTCAAATGCAATTTGAAGACATTTTAACTCATGAAAATCTTCAAAAATTTTAACCTAACATGTTTCCATGTATATTTAAAAAAATTTAGGTTGTCTAGTTGATTGATTTAGTACACTAAAGTACTTATTTTGAGGACTATGTGTGGATTGGAGTAGAATAGGCCTAATTAGGCCTAATAATGACCTAAAAGATGCTTGTAAAGGGTATTCCCATTATATTTGGAGTTTTAAAATTAATAAAAATATTAAGATTGATATAGGGTGATATAATCTGACATTATATTCTCCAAATTCTTCCATACTTGTCTATACAAGAGTAAATAACATTAAAAAAGGCTACTAAGATTTTGTATAAGAAAGTAGAGTTGTGTAGGCTAAGGTAAGAAGTGTTGAGAGGTAGGTAAATTAATTTATAGGTATAAAGAGACCACACCAAGCATAAAAGTATTTGAGTTATCCTTTCCATCATCTTTTCCTAATTTTTTTATAAAAACATATCTTTATTACCTCATTTTCTCTTTCCTATGAGCTTCAATATTCTCATATTTAAAATAAACTTTCCAGTTCTTTAACAAGATAATTTCCATGATTAAAATGTATATGAATAGACTTTGCATTTGTTTGTAAGTCTTTTACAATAGCACATCCTCTTTTTCCACTGTCAACATGTGCATGAGGGAGTTCATAGACATGATTACTTACCTCCCCACATCTTAAAAATGTTCCACTCAACCTTTCACCTCTCTTTCTACCACCTCTTATATAAGATTATCCTCCCATATCTTGTGACACATTTGTAGTGTTTATTTACTCATCTATCTTCTTGTCATTTTTTTATTTATTATTATCAATCTTTGATTTACTTCTCATGGTAATTCTTATAAGTGTTAACTTATTTTATACTCTTAACACTTATTTATATGCTTCCTCCACTATTTTCAATCTCACTATATTGATTTCATCTTGGATGACCCAATGGAGTCCATTACTATATTGTGATACCTTCTAACTATCCATCTCACTATAACCAACATTGATAATTATGTTTTAAAAATTCTATATATATTATTTTAAACTTGACTCATTTTATCACAACAAAACAATTCAATAGATCTAACTAATAATCTCCAAGTAAAAATAAATGTTTCAATTTTCTAATCATTCTCTCCTAGTGATTGTTTATATATTTACCCTTACTATTATTATCAAGTTTCACCTCATTCCACCACATATATTTATGTCCCCTTGGAAAAAAATTTCATTACCTCTATCTTGATCACATACATTAAATCGTCAAACTCAAACTATTACTCTGACTTTGTGAGCCAATCTATTGAATTTTTTGGATTCAATGTTCCATTAAAAGATGAAACCTTCATTCATTTTATTCTTCTAATCTTGTAAATGGATTTCATAACATTATATTATCCCTCATCTAATCACTCATGTTTTGGATCTTCTTCTTTATATTCGCCTTCTTTTGATTCATTCTTTGCATCACTCACATCATCCCTCAATATAAATATTCTTCTTCATTTTTTCCTCTACTATAATAAACCTTGTCTACATTGATCACAAAAATTATATGAACTCATCCATTATTAAGATCATATTTTAAACTATTTTTTCAACTCAAACCACTATTATTTATGGCATCTTGACTTTTCACAACCTTCAGATCTATTTATATGCCTTTATCAAACCTACATAGACCTCTCTTTCTCACTCATATTTTTATCTACCCACCTTCATAAATAAGTAAGAATAAAAACCTCAATTTATCAACCCTAATTTTTTTACTTACTCTAATACCAAACGATACAACTATAACTATGTGTCTCAATTTAAAAGATGCCTTATTTTGTGCAGCCCATAAATAAAAAGTAGAATTTTTCACAAAACAATTAAATTTTATTACCTCAAATAGAAAAAATGCTCATAGAATTATAATATAATAATTCAACACCATAGTCTTGATCTAAGTAACTCAACTCCACTAATCTTTAGTAGACTTTCACATGGATCCACTTATAGTATTACTTGAAATAAAAACTTATACTACTTCTCAAATATTAAATTGAATGCCTTATCAAGAACAAGGGATATGTTTTTATAGATACATATCTAGATAATTTACATTAATGATTAGCAACCCACTAAAAATATTGAATGAACATAAGTCTCAATGGTACTATATCACAAGATAAAAAATTAGATGATATGACCATTTGATGCACCATAACACATCATGTTTACCTTCATCAATTCTCAAAGTTTTCAAAAATATCCTCTCACCATGCATTACCATAGGATTTACAAATGAATCTAAATTAATAACATGGATGTTAAAATAGGTTTTGAAAACAACTCAAATTACAATACTTAACATGGACAATCATATTGTTTGCATACTCAAGAAAATATATTTCATAGAACTCTTGAAATAAAATAAATTCCTTTACACATAAGAAAGAACTATATTCCATAGTGATTTAAAATTAAACTCTGGTGCTTAATAAAAATCATATATCTCTAAAAATTCTACATAGACCTCCATATGGTTGAACTTGTACAAAAGAACAAAAATCCTCTTGTACATGACTTCGAAAAACTTCCTCATACATGGCAAAAATAGTGTGAAACAATATACTTTATTAGAACATATAACCCAACTAACAATCCAATAAACATATGTGCACTCATAAGCTATGCAAAATAACATAAAAATAATTGTGGAACACATGACATGATAAAAATAGAAATAGGACAATGTGCAATAAGAAATTTGTGTAATGTTATAATTCACTTATTTTCTTAATCTAACGTATTTTTTTGGATGATTTAAAACTACACATGCACTTGGATGATCCTACACATAGCATTTTAGGGCCAAGGGTTTCAATGATGTAATTAATCCCATTTCTTGATGAGATATGCTATCAAAACCCTTGATATTCATATCTAATTTATTCATAGAATTCTTATTAATACCAAGGATTGGAGAAATGTGATGCTAAAAATATTTATCCTAAACCCATTATATATCATTACCCTCTTAACACCCTTAATTAAAATTTGTACTAGAATATATAGTGGGAGGTTTTGACTTATACCTTGTTGGTTAGGAAAATCTTCTTTTTCAAATGAAATTTTATCTTCACATTAATTTAATGTATTAATTACATATGTAAAATAAGCATGTTATATGTTTAATGGTAAATTCATATCATGTAGGGTTATTTAAGAATGTATTTTTTTAAAAAAAATTATAGATTCTAATATAGCTATTTTTCATGATTATTATTAAGTTAATCTATGATATTGTAATCCCTGGTTATATTGGTCAGCACTTTAGGTGGTGGATGGATAATAATGGGGATATTCGGATTTCCCAAAAATTGCAGTACAAGATTATGTATCCTATCTCTATGTGTTTTACAAATAATGATTTATCTATCCAATATAAGTCCAAGTCAGATAATAGGTAAGGTATTGGTTATTCCTATAGAGAGGATTACATAACATGATTAGTCAAACATTATTCCAATAAACCAAAGGAATAATGGACAAGAACAAACTGAATTAAGCCTATCTATTCATGTGGGAATTACTAATGAAAATGAAAGATAAATGAAAGAAAGTAAGAAATATATACCTTCCCAAGTAAAACCATTCTTCAAAATTAGATCAAAAGCATGTTCTCCCTTGATCAAGCATCCTTTTCTTTATCAAAAATGATGGTAAACTCCTCCAATGTCTCAAGAACACTTCTTAAAAACTAGACTTAAGATTTAAAATCACTAAATTAGCTTATGAATGAAGCTTGCAACTAAAATGAATGGTCAAATGCAAAGGATTGTGGAGACAATTCAACATAATAACTTTGAAAAAATCAAGATTATAAATGATGTTCATGGCCTCTCTATTTATTGATTTCTAAGATTGCTCATAATCAACCATGATTGTCCATCTCAAGAATTAATTAAATTATGTAATTAAAATCCATAATTATCCTCATCGTGAATTTGGAATAAGGGATATTAATGAGGCATGGGAGGTAATAAAGAGGTATGGGAGACCCATCATCATGATATTTTAAGCACTTATGGCTTGATGGATGCCACCCCATAGATGACATCAATTGATGATGTTGATAATAGAAATTAATTTCCAAAAAGAAATATTCAAGAAATCTCAGGGAAAATCCACTTAAGCTCTTGATTTGGATCAAGTAGCCTTAAACAAGGTTAATCAACATTTGTGCAATTTATTTAGAAATTGGCCCTCATTTAATCAAAATGGTCAAAAATTCATATTATTGGGTCATAATTTCACTTGAGAAGAATTGGAAGGTGATGTTAGATGCATTGGAACCGTATTCCCATTTAAAATATTTTCAACACAAAATAACAAAGGTATGTGACATGTACCAATGAATTAGAAGAAAAGAGTGATCTAGAGCACAAAAAGGTGAAATCATCATTTTGAGTTGAAATGAATTGATCAATGTTAGCTGGCCCATAAATGGCATTGCATAATTTAGGGATACTTTGACCTAAATTGGCACTTGTAAATGACAATTTTGAACCATTTAGTGCATTGTATGGATTTTAACCTAAAATGTGCATTTGAGTGCAATTCAAGTAACATTGATAATTTCAACATAAATGGTTTTAGGGATTGGATGTCTAAAATTCCCACCATAATATTTTTAAGGAGGGGTAAAAGAAGTAATAAATGCTTTGCTTTATCCAATAAATAACCAAAGTAGTAGTAGATTCAACATCCATGAAAGATGTGTTACCAATAGAAATTAAGAACTATTCATGTTTAGTAGTGCCCCTATTATGTTTTGAATTTTGAATTTTACTTGTCTTAAATATGAATACATGCAACAATAAATAAAGGAAACAAACAATTTTTAACACCGTGGCTAAAAATACTAGATATAAAAAAATTAGACCAATGGGAAAATGATAACAATATATTAAATCAAACCTTAAATTGGGAAAAATATGGAACCAAGAGAAATAAAATTAAACACTAATGTAACAAGGAGAAATTAGAAGTAAAATCTAAAATTCAAACCCTAATAAGGATATATCTAAAACCTTAAGAAATTTTTGAAACCCTTAAGATTATCATATTTGAAGTAACGGTCAAGTTCACCAAAAAAACAAAATAGTTTATTTCACACCTAATAGATATAAAATTAAGGAAACTATAATATGCTAATTCATATTATGTAAAATATGGCATTAAAAACATTAATCTAAATTGAAATGGACTCCTAAGCATTGCACTTACATAATTTAGAAAGGAAAATTAAGATGGGGATGATATAATTAACTAATTTATCCTTCTTATTACTCATAAGTTATCACCTAATCTAGAAATGTTGTATATGTGATTTTTTATCCAATCATATTAGAAATAGAAGGTAAACATTTGCCTAAACACTACTAACAAAGTTGAACACCTATAGGAAATAGGGCATCAAAGAGGAACACACCCACAAAATATCATTGTAAGTTAAATCATAGGGCTACAATAGATACCAAACCTCCACTATGCCTAGGGACATTATTGGTAAACCTCAAAAGTTTTGGCTTCATAGGGAATCAAATATATTATAAAGGGATTTTTATTTTGGGTTGGACTAACCCCAACCACTCCATAGATGACATCACCTAATGATGTAGATAATAAAAATCAATTTCCAAAAAAATATATATAACAACTCTCATGGAAAATCCACTTAATCTCTTGATTTGGTTTAATTAGCCTTAAACAATGTTAATCAACATTTGTGCAATTTATTTGGAAATTGGCCCTCAATTAATCAAAATGGTCAAAAAGTCATATTACTGGGTCATAATTTGACTCGAGAAGAATTGGAAGGTGAAGTTAGATGATTAGAATTGTATTCCCATTTAGGATGTTTTCAACACAAAATAATAAAGTTATGTGATGTATACCAAGGAATTAGAAGAAAAGAGTGATCTAGAGCACAAAAAGGTGAAATCATCCTTTTGACTCAAAATGAATTGATCAAATTTATCTGGCTCATAAATTGTATTACCCCATTTAGGGATACTTTGACCTAAATTGGCACTTGTAAATGAAAAGTTTGAACTATTTAGCTTCTTTTATGGATTTTGACCTAAAATGTGTATTTGAGTGCAATTCGAGTAAGATTGACAATTTAAACACAAACGGTGTTAGGAATTGGATGTCTAAAATTCCCACCATAATATTATTAAGTAGGGGTAAAAGAAGTCATAAATTCTTTTATTTGTCCAATAAGTAATCAAAATAGTAGCAAATTCAACATCCATGAAAGATGTGTTGCCAATGAAAATTAATAATTATTTGTGTTTAGTATTGCCCCTATTATGTTTTGAATTTTGAATTTTTCTTGTCTTAAATATGAATACATGCTACAATCAATAAAGGAAATAAATAATTTTTAACACCATGGATACAAATACTAGATATAAACAAATTAGACCCATGGGAAAATGATAACAATATATTAAATCAAACCCTAAATTGGGAAAAATATGGAACCATGAGAAAAAAAATGAAACACCAATGTAACAAGGAGAAATTAGAAATAAAATATAAAATTCAAACGCTAATAAGGATATATCTAAAACCTTTAAAAATATTGAAACCCTAATGTAGATGAAAACCTAAGATTATCACATTTGAAGTAATGGTCAAGTTCACCAAAAAATAAAATAGTTTATTTTACACCTAATAGATATAAATATGAGGAAAATATAATATGCTAATTCATATTATGTAAAATATGGAATAAAAAACATTAATCTGAATTGAAATGGACTACTAAACATTGCACTTACATAATTTATAAAGGAAAATTAAGATAGGGATGATATAATTAACTAATTTATCCTTCTTATTACTCAAAAGTTGTCAACTAATCTATACATGTTGTATATGTGATTTTTATCCAATCATATTGGAAATAAGAGCTAAAAACTTGCCTAAACACTGCTGACAAAGTTGAAAACCTGTAGGAAATAGGGCATCAAAGAGGCACACACCCATAAAATATCATTTTAGGTGCAATCATAGGGCTATAATAGATACCAAACCTCCACTATGCCTAGGGACATTATTGGTAAACCTCAAAGTTTTGGCTTCATAAGGCATCAAAGTTATTATAAATGGATTATTATTTTGGGTTGGACTAACCCCAACTACTCCTACTTATTGAATGGATCCACATTTCCTACATTATAATTTTAGTAAGAAGATTTATGTTGGGGTTATTATTATTATTATTATTATTATTATTATTATTATTATTATTATTATTATTATTATTATTATTATTATTATTATTATTATTATTATTATCTTTGGCATTGGAGTCTAACCCAATGAGTTAACGCACTGGCCCTTTCATGCAAGACTATAATCTAGTATGCTCACCTAAAGTGCATAGCTATAGACTGATTCACTTAGGTTTTGTTGTAGAATTTTATTAACTTATTCATATTCTTCCCTTACTATGTAACTAGATAGACACTATATATAAGCATAGGTAAACTACCTTGATTCTAGGATTACCAATTTTGGACACCATGATTACTCAAATTACTACCATTTCTAGTTAAAGTTGTTACCTTAGAAATAGAAAAAGATAAATTATATTTCATAGTAATTCTTGATCAATATGATCAACTCATTATAAAACATTCATTCGTTATGAACATGAGGTTATATAATATATGCAATTCATATATTAAGCATAAACATCTATTAGGTAATAATCTCCCTATGGTATTTTATAACAAAGATATTTATACTTGTTTATTCTTGACCAAGTTTTAATAGTAATAATGATAGGAGTAATTATCTAACAAACTCTCAATAGAATGAGAGTCATGGCACTCAATCAACTAACTTCTCCTAAGGACCCAGGCCTTTGTTCCCCTATATACTCATGCTATATTGGATCCTTGCTATCATGTGTTTCTCTCTTTATGGATCAATGCAAAACTTTTGATGAATAAGGTCTAGGTCACCCTTAATAACCATTCCTTAACCACTCCCACTTCCCATGCACTCCCCTAGTCTTCCACTACCATTCTGAGCTTTATGCTCTCAATTTCCTTGTGAATAATTCTTGTTTGACTAGGTCTTCTCATGTTGGTGCTTAAATTCCTTTGTCCTCTTGTGCCCCATAGTTTCCATGCCATGGTGATTTTATGCTTGATAGGTTTTATGCCATAGATATTTCATATTATGGTCCTTCTGCACCATATCAATTTCATGCCAAGATGGAAAAACACTTAGCCAAAATTTGGGTCCAACATCACCCCACACTATGCTCTTAGTTCATCCTAGACTAAGTCATGTTAGTGGCTTCTATAAAAAAATCAAGGCCTATTTTCTTGATCTCCTTCTTGACATTGTCCCAATGGGACAATGCATTGAGTAGCTTGGAAGTTATTTCTTTGATAACCTCCTTAGAATTTTTGATCTTCTTGGGTTGGATAGAAATCTAATTGGCCCTCTTGGTGAGTTCATCTAGGGATGTGGTGGCATCCTTATAGATGTCTTCAAGTGTTAAGACTTCTTTGACAACCTATCCTTAAATGGATAAAAAACTTGCATTTAGTTACTAATGATGAGTATTGATGGATTCTTCCATTGTCTCCATATATTTGAATGCCTTAGCATGCTCACCATGGTCTTTTATTAATAGCACAACATCAACCATCTAACACTTCTAAGATTTTTCATCTTGGATCCAAGCCTCTAAGATCTTATTAGGGTACACCAACTGATCAAAATTCCATCTAAAATGGGGATAATTTCCCTAACCCCCTCTAGAGTGCACATTTAGACCTCTACAGCCTTAGTGAATTGTTATACTATCTCCAATCCCTAATCTTTCAGCATCAGCTTCTCCTTTTAGTTCTTTAATAAGAGGTTCACCAAAGTCTCTAACTTGCTTATGGCATCCTTGTCAAGAAGTACACCATACACTAGTGTCGACTCCTATTCCAAAATTATTTTATAGAGGTTCAATGTTTTAACTTTTGCCTTTGTGGCCTTTTTGATCTGTTGCTTCAGAGTAGCCACTTCTTTGGCAAGTGCCTATTTGGTGGTAACTTATTTACTATACATACCCATTCTTTGGGCATGTTTATTCTTGATAGTGCATGCATCAAAATCCAATATAATGTTATATCATGTGGCCTACATGGCTAGATTCAAAAATGTTGTTCTTGCTAAAAGAGGGAATATCTTTTGGGGATCCATGCACAGTGGCTTAGGTAGCATAGGATCATTAGGTCCCAAAGAGAGGTTATATTTGGGGATCTCAAATTCCCACTCCTCATTATACATGTCTATCAAGAAAGACACCTATTTCTTTCTCTCTAAGGCTACATCCCAAAGAATGAAATACGACCATAGATATAACATCATGTCAAGGATGACAAATCGATAATGTTCACATGGATTAATAGATTCATCATCATCAGGATCTTCTATGGACCCATCTAGTTCCTTTCCTTTGATAGGGTCATGCTCTAATTTGACCCTTGTGTTAATAGCCATAGAAGTGCTACCAATATCCATTTCACTCCTTTCTTCCTCACCATCCCTTTATTCACCATAAAGTTGATTTGCATTGAAAATTAAGTTATGAGAGACAACATCATCCTCCCACACTAAGGAGGGAGTATTCTTAAATTTAGAATCTAATTTTTGTACATATACTAAAAGGATTTCCTTCTAAGGTTCTTGTTCTATGGTCTATTGTTTTGCATCTTCTAAACATTATTTTGGGGGAGATGGATATGATGTTTGAAGGGGTGAGGGTGAAGTACAATAAATGTTTGAAGGAAAAGGTGTATTTAGAGGTACTTACAATGGTGGTGACTTGGGTGGATATGGTTAGGGAGGTGAAGGGTGTGGTGGAGATGCACAATGTGGAGAAGGGATAGGTAAGGATGGGCGAGGTGGAGATGGGCACAATGGATAAGGGAGATGTGGAGATGGGTGTGATAGAGAAGGTCAAGGTGGAAATGGGTGTCATGAAGGTGAGGTAGAGATGGGTGTAGTGAAGGGTGAGGCAAAGATGGGTGTGGAGGAGCCTAGGCAATTTTCTACCACTTTGGTGGTGCCTATTGAACACTTACACTGGAATTATGCTCATCCCTCTTTTTCTTCTAAAATGGTATCACTAATGGAAGCTTTTCCTTAGGGTCTCCACCCTATGGATCCTTTTATGGGTGAAGCATATAGAATAAGTTGTGCACTTGTTATCTCACCATTATTTCCTTAACCTTTATGTCTATCATGTCCATCTCCCTCTTTTCCTAGTAAGCCTTCTTAGATAGATATAAAAACATTTTTTATAGGGTATGAATATTTGAGTCTTTCTTTTCAAGTTCTAGGGTAATGGTTTGTCCATCATGGATCTCATTTATGGAGTTAACAAAGTACATTGCTTGTTGACATGAGGGAGAAGTGATACATCATTGAAAATTAATCTTGATTAGCAACCAAAGGGGGTAAATCCTTTAGGATGCACCACTCATTCTTGAATGCTTCCTTCATACCATCAAACCAATACCTCATCTTGATTTTTTAGGAGGGGTGATGTGTTGAGGGCATGTGAATACTTTATAACACTCATCAATGGAATTATGCTTAGGTGGGTATGTCCACTTCATATCTCCCAAGTTGTAGTCTGGGATGTTGATCTCATAAAAAACCATTAAGAGAAGAAATACCCCTCATAAAAACCTATGTTTAGGGATCTGATGGGTCTTCTCTACATATTTAATAATATTTCAACAAAAATACATAGCCTATTTATATTTTAAGCCTTGGGTGACTTATTAGGCAATGTAAAGGTGCACCATGTTAACCTCCTTCTACCAATTAGTCCTATTGATCTTACTCATGATGATCCACATCGTAACCTAGAGAACGAGATCTTGTAGGTTCTTTATGAGCATGACATGGCCTTAATTTTGGTACATCAGCACTATGAAATTATTTTAGACCTCCTTGGTGTCTTATAGGTCATCAAACACATCTAACCCTAAGAACTGTAGTCCCAAAACCTTGTGTTAGGATTGTGGAGCTAAAAGCTTCACTGATGCAAACAGGAGAGGAGGTTGCTGAAGATTGCAGAGAAGTTGGGGTCGGTCTGATCAGCCGACGTCGGCAGGATAGCAAAGGGAAGCAACCGACGTCGGTCATATATCGGCCGACGTCGATCACCTCTAGGCAGACAGGGACCGACGTCGGTCGCCTGTGTGGTTTGACTGCGAGCTATTTACGGCCAGTTAGCTAACGAACCAAGTGTTTGCATGATGAGTGCTAATTTTAGACTCATAGCTGCGGATCTAATTATTGTAATTAGATGTCTAATTATTGTTTGGATGAGATCTATATAATAGACTCATGGTTGTATTGGAAATGTGTGCTAGGGAGTAAGAGAGCATAATTATAAGCTCCTTCTGTGTGTGAGGTAGAGCAATGGTGCGTTCCTCCTAGTGCCACAGTACCAGGTGTGTTGGTGCTGGATTGGAGAGCCAGCTGGGTTCTTCAGGAGTGTAGGATCTTGGTCACAGTTGCATGGCCTATATAGGAGATCTACATGGTAAGTAAGATCGTTGATCTGCAGGTGTATGTGTGTGCAAGGTCGAGGTTCACAGGTGAGCAGAACCATTGTTTGATTTGCAGGTGTGCAAGGTCATATAGACAGCAACACAACAGGGAGCAGTATCAGGCAGGATCTACTTGGAGTACAGGTGTGTACTCAGATAGAGCAGAGAGGAAGGCAAGGGAGTTCCTTCCATAAGTATGGTCTGTTGAAGTGCAGGTTATTGCAGGTTCATGGGAGATCTACTTGAAGTACCTTGAGTACTTGTGGAGCACGTGGAGTGCTTGTGGAGTGCGTGGAGCACTTGTGTTATGCGTGGAGCATGGGAGGTGAACACCAACTCTGTATTTGAGTTGAGTGTTGTGACCTGTGAGAGGGAGAGCTTTGGGGAGAAGAAGTACTGTTCACTTGAGGTGTGGGAAACCTCTGTAAGGTGGTGGAGAAGAAGTGGCATCTTCTTTATTGTATTCTTTTCTGTATAAAGTGTTAATACAAGTTGTGTATTGTCTCTCATATGCTGTGTTATTCTGAATTCTAGTTACTTGGTGAATCTGGTTTGTTTCCGCATATTAAGTTGTTTGAAGTTTGGTAATCAATTGTATGTTTCCGGTTTTGCATCCTGACAAGTGGGATCAGAGCATGTTTGTTGTTCTAGATTCCTGACAAGTGGTATCAGAGCTAAGGTTGCAGGAAGCAGGGTGTGTTTTGGTTACAGGGCACTCTCAGGGGTTTCTGATTGAGTGGGAGTAGAGCAACGGCAGATCAAAGTAAGCTAAGAATGGAGGAGTTGAAAAGCACAGACGGTTACTCACGGTTCGATGGAAAGAAAGAGCAGGTAAAAGAAGATTGTTGGTTGGTAATAGATCAGCATGAAGAAACTGAAGATACAGATGTAGCAGGGGTTGTTGCATAGGATGTGTTTGCAGGTTTCTTGGATAAAGTTGAATCTTGGATAAAAGATTCGGTTGCCTCTTTCCATGCAGCCCCAGGTAGAGGAGCTGGTAAGCCTTGCCAAAGAATTGGCAAAGGGGAAGTGAAGCTGAAATTGCAGGCGGCCAACACACAGGTGTTGATGAAGGTCATGCAGGTCCCAGGTTTGAAGATTTGGCTAATTTCTTCAGAAAGATTGGGTGATGAGAGATGCACAAGAACTCTCACAGCGGTAGCACCTGAATTAGCTGGTGGTAAGAAAACAGGTACACTTTATCTACTTGTTTATATTACCGATTCTTCTTCTATTGTGGAGACGTGGCTTCGTAGGCTTGGTCACATGAGCAGGAAGGAGATGCATGTTCTTAAGCGGAAGACAGATATATTTGATAAGCTTAAGAACTGGAAAGCCTTGGTGTTCTTGGAGGAGATGGCGGACAGAGTTCAGTGGATGAGGCTGGATACATCTGAGCAGGGCAGTTTGGACATGGAGATTGATCCAAAGGAGCTCGCGGGTAAAAATTCATCACTCACAGGCGAACACAGGTACCGGCGTCGGTCAGGAAGAACCGGCGTCGAACAGACAGGTGCCGATGTCGGTCATGTGCAGACCGAAGCTGGCAGTGTCAGACAGGGTAAGACCGGCGTCGGTCATGGGACCGACGTCGACAGTATGTAAGACCGATGTCGGTCAGGAGGACCGACATCGGCAGCAGGGACACCAGCGCTGGCAGGTTGGTAGTCAGGTACAGACGCATGGAATCGACGTCGGTCGGATGCAGACTGTGGAGTGACCGAGGTCGGTCACTGTAATGAATTTTGGGTGGACAGCACACTGTCAAGGAGTCTCAAACACCCATACGGAGGACTGAAGGCGTAAGTAGGCCCTCAAATTCGTTGTTCCTCTTCTTCATACTTGTTGCTGATTGTAGAGCAGGAAGGATCCAGGAAACAGGTGTGAGCTAGGCAGGATTATGATGCAGAACCAGACGGGAGTCTTGGTAGGTTTGCCAGCTGGATGAAAGCACAGAGACGAATGGATTCCTTAGTAGAAGAATAGAGAGAACGGATACGTGAGACGGAAGACCAGGTATATGGTCTTGAGGAGCTGTAGGACAGTGGTAACAGGTTTGACAGGTGGAGGACGAAGCATGGCTTCAGTCAGTGTCAGGTAACTACTGTGGTTTGCCTTACCAGGTGGATGATGAGTCGCGACATCATTCTGTTACTGTATGTGGACGGTATGTTTTGCTATAGCAGGTTTGTACATACAGGGTTTTGCTGAGCTAAGGGTAAGATTAGTTCAGTGGCATGTCATGAGGAGTTTGGAGCAGTGGAATTCTTTGACATGGGAGGCATGGAGATCACAGGTTGATTTTGTCTCGAGTGGGAGCTGATGTGAATCAGGTGTTGGCGAGGTTTGGGATGCAGAACTGGAGCACACTAAGGGTTGGACAGGTACAGTGTCTGAAATCACATGAGGTCTGGTATAGACCTGAGTATTCCAATGCAGTGGGAGCTGTCAGAGTTAGGAGCCAATTCGGGGAAGTGGGTTCTCAGGTTTTCTGAGAGGGACCGGTAGCAGGTGTTGCTATGCAGGGTCAGGACTTCACTACAGGGGTTGTAGGTTCGGATGTGGCAGGGTACTCAGATGACAGGCGGTACATCACAGGTTGTGTGGTGGGTTGTCTTCAGGTTGGAGCTTGAAGAGGGATACAAACCAGGAAATAGATTAGACAGAGTACAGGTACAGGTACAGTGCAGCTGTTTATCTCCAAGTGGGAGATTGTTAGGATTGTGGAGCTAAAAGCTTCACTGATGCAAACAGGAGAGGAGGTTGCTGAAGATTGCAGAGAAGTTGGGGTCGGTCTGATCAGCCGACGTCGGCAGGATAGCAAAGGGAAGCAACCGACGTCGGTCATATATCGGCCGACGTCGGTCACCTCTAGGCAGACAGGGACCGACGTCGGTCGCCTGTGTGGTTTGACTGTGAGCTATTTACGGCCAGTTAGCTAACGAACCAAGTGTTTGCATGATGAGTGTTAATTTTAGACTCATAGCTGCGGATCTAATTATTGTAATTAGATGTCTAATTATTGTTTGGATGAGATCTATATAATAGACTCATGGTTGTATTGGAAATGTGTGTTAGGGAGTAAGAGAGCATAATTATAAGCTCCTTCTGTGTGTGAGGTAGAGCAATGGTGTGTTCCTCCTAGTGCCACAGTACCAGGTGTGTTGGTGCTGGATTGGAGAGCCAGCTGGGTTCTTCAGGAGTGTAGGATCTTGGTCACAGTTGCATGGCCTATATAGGAGATCTACATGGTAAGTAAGATCGTTGATCTGCAGGTGTATGTGTGTGCAAGGTCGAGGTTCACAGGTGAGCAGAACCATTGTTTGATTTGCAGGTGTGCAAGGTCATATAGACAGCAACACAACAGGGAGCAGTATCAGGCAGGATCTACTTGGAGTACAGGTGTGTACTCGGATAGAGCAGAGAGGAAGGCAAGGGAGTTCCTTCCATAAGTATGGTCTGTTGAAGTGCAGGTTATTACAGGTTCATGGGAGATCTACTTGAAGTACCTTGAGTACTTGTGGAGCACGTGGAGTGCTTGTGGAGTGCGTGGAGCACTTGTGTTATGCGTGGAGCATGGGAGGTGAACACCAACTCTGTATTTGAGTTGAGTGTTGTGACCTGTGAGAGGGAGAGCTTTGGGGAGAAGAAGTACTGTTCACTTGAGGTGTGGGAAACCTCTGTAAGGTGGTGGAGAAGAAGGGGCATCTTCTTTATTGTATTCTTTTCTGTATAAAGTGTTAATACAAGTTGTGTATTGTCTCTCATATGCTGTGTTATTCTGAATTCTAGTTACTTGGTGAATCTGGTTTGTTTCCGCATATTAAGTTGTTTGAAGTTTGGTAATCAATTGTATGTTTCCGGTTTTGCATCCTGACAAGTGGGATCAGAGCATGTTTGTTGTTCTAGATTCCTGACACCTTGATTATATTCTTATGTGTGAGCTTCATACTATGCATAGAAAAGTAGATATAGTCCTCATGGATATATGAAAGAAGGAATTGAACTACCTCCATGGATTTTCCAAAGTATGGAAAATTGAAGAGTTGGAATAGCACTATATCATTTATTGTATTGAAGATTTTAAGATATAAGACCACTTGGTTATTGGTGTTTTAGAACTCAACTCGATAGTCATTTTGAAGTTTAACCTTATTTTTAGGTTGTTGATGGTTGTAGTCAAATATTGTGCAATTGGAGACTTTAAAGACCTAATTATCCATGTGAAACACCAACTTTGGATACTAAATTTCCTCAATCAATAGAGTTATGGGTGGGGATTATTGATTTTTATTTGTTTATAATCTCTTATTGCTTTCTCTCTCTACATGTTAAACTTGCTCTTCTGGAGTCTCTTTCCTAATGAAAATTATATCTCCTCCATGTACCTCCTATTCCTCTAATATCATAGGTAATGGTTCATTTCTCAAGGCCTTATTTTAGGTTGCATCACCCTTTGAGGAGCTCAAAGGTTGATGCACAACCATCCAATATTTCCAAATGAATACATTGTTGTGACTAATGACTTCAGCTTTTTGAGCTTGAGTACCCTCTAATAGTAGACCTATTAAACTAGTAACCTATAAGCTTTCTCTATCATGGCTATGTCCCAAAATTCCCCCTATGTTTCATTTTTTTAGAAGTGATGTTTTCCTCAATACCTATCTTAACTCATGACTTTAGGTATTATGGCTCTAGATTCAATCATTTTCATCATTCTCAGCTCTGGTATTCACTTGGTTTTTATCTCTATTAATCTTAATTAAATTTAAATTTAAAGCATAAAAATAAGTTAACTTGCCCATTGATAGGCGAAAGGGTGTTCATCATCATTACTAATTTCCCTACACCTATCACTTCATATCATTAATGTGGATATTTAATAGTCATTGCTCTTCAATTATTGATTTTGTAAATTAATGCATTTAATGATATTATCACATCAATTCATTGGTATGTTATTTTCTATTTACTATTATTTTCCACATTAATGGCATGTCATATCTTGTACCTTCCTTTGAAGTGGATGATAGTTGTGTTCTGCACTTATCTTGTTATGGAAGATAATTATCTTTCAAAATTTAAACTAATAGGAGGAATACCCTATCATTATGTTACGTAGTTTGCATGCCTTAAATAAATTTCACACCTAAAATACCTTTCATGCCCTACGATTCTTGTGTGCCCTAAGAACCTTGCATGCCTTTTATACCTTGCATGCCTAGGTACCTAGCGTGTCTATGTAATTCATGTATTTAAGTAACTTGTCCTCTTATCTTTAAATTAAGATTTTAGATCTCTTACCCCACACTAAAACTAAGTCATGGTCCTTTATGAAAATATAAATATAAAAATACAAATATATTAATAAGTGCTTACACACAATAAGTGTAGTTTTTTTATTGATAATAGGAAATCCTAAACTAATAGCAAAATCCTTATTATGTTACAATATCAAAATTATTCAAAAGTGAAATATGACCTAACCCATCTTCTATTGTAATGCCCAGGAAGGAACTGGTTGTCCAACCTTTATAACCAACATGCTCTAGTAGGTCAAATGCTATGAATAACAAAAGGACCATCCCAATGAATCCAAAGTTTTCCAGGATGGTGCATGAACTTAGAGTTGTATAGTAATACTTTCATGCCCAAAGTAAAGGTTTTATGCTTTATGTGGTGGTCACCATGCCTTCTATTTGTGATTTTCCACATCTTGACTCCAATGAGCAAGGAACCAGGCCTCATCAAGTTATAACAAAACATCTAAGCATGATTTCAAGGATACCTCTTCATCCAATTGTCTTATGTGCATTATATGGAGAGATGGTACTAAAATCTCAAGTGGAAGGATTGATTATATGTCGTATACCAAATTGAATGGAATGTTTTTGTTTAGGTGCTTGTAAGTTATTCGGTAAGCCCACAAGACCACAGACACCCTATCATCCCAGTCCATTCATCAAATATTTCAAATCTTTATTAGGGTGGTACCTAGGATCTTTTTAAAATCCTCAATAGTGCCATTGGCTTGAGGGTGGTACAACATCATTTTGTTACATGCAGTCATGAACTCATTTAGTAAGAAATGAATTATTTCATTTAGGAAATAGGTACCACTATCACTAGTAAAACCTAGTGGCCATCCAAATTAGGTTATGATATTTTATAAAATGAAATGCACAATAGTGGTAATAGTATAGTCTTTTGTAGGTGTAACTTTATCCTAGTGCATTAAGTATTCATTTGTTGTGATGATGTATCAAGAACCTATTCTTCACCCATATTGAGTAATGGGGCCAAAAACATTAATGGCCCATTTCTCAAATGGTTCTGAAGAAGGAATTGGTCATAGAGGTATGTCATCTTGTTAGTTAGGTTTGTCTACATGTTGAGATATATCACATTGTCTAATGATGCTTTAGCATCTTGGAAAAGAGTAGGCCACCAAAATATAGCCATTAAAACTTTACACATAGTAGCTTCTCTAGCATAGTATCCTCTGAAAATACCTTCATGAATTTCTTGAAGTACCTTGGTATGTTCATGTTGCATAACACACTATCAAATAATCACATCATAGTCAAGTTTGTAAATATCCCCTTGTATGAGTTAAATGCAATGGTTTCTTGGCCTGAGGAGTGAGACAATTAGGTGTTACGTCAGTCATCAAAGGTAGCAATGTCTTCCAGTTCTTCAAGTACATGAGTAAAATATAACATTTGAACACTAGGTAATTCATCTTCTATGGTGTGTGGTGGTTCTTTGAACTCAAGTCAGGATAGGTGTTCAGGTGCACAATTGACTTTCCTAGGTTTCACCATGACAAAAAATGGGAATTCTTAGAATAACATGAGCTAATTATATATCCATCCATGTAGCACTAGATTATATATGAGGTGCTTCAAGGACTCATGATCTGTATAAAAGATAAAAAAGAGTGGCTAATAAGTACTATCATAACTTCTATAAAGCATAAACCATTGATAATGCTTCACACTCCATAGTGGTATAATTCATTTTAGCTAGAGTGAGTTTCCTATTGGCAAATTAGATTGGATGATCTAGGTGACCTTTACCTGGTTGTTTAAGGATTGCACAAATGTCCATCCCAAATGCATCAACATAGATATGGAATGGTTTTTGTCCAATCAAGACACTAGAGGATAGGAAAAGTGACCAATTTGTCCTTTAGTGTCTCAAAAGCTTATTTATAGGAGCAAGTCCATATGAAGTTCCCGTTGTGCTTTAGAAGTTCCTCCAAGGGTGCAGCAATATTTGCATATCCATGGATGATTTTTTTATAATAACCAATATGGCCTAGAAAGGTATGGACCTCACATTGAGTCTTAGGTGTTGGGAGGTGAAGAAAAATAGACACCTTTGCCAGATTCACTAGAAGTCTTTCCTTAAAAATAGTGTCCTAAGAGTGCACTAAAAGGTGTAATAAAAAGGAACTTCTTTAAGTTCAAATATATTTATAAGACCTAATAGTTCTCAAGCATAAGCCTCAAGTTAGAACATTAGTCCTTAACCAAACAATAAAATGTCCAATCATCTAAGTAAACTTGAAGAAACTTATGGATGAAATCCTTAAAGGCTTCAAAAACTACTCATGAGAACATAGTTGGGGCATTATTCAACCCGAAGTACATGACATTATATGTGAAAGATTCCCATTTAATGGTAAACATTGTCTTTAATTGGTCCTCTTCAGCTATCTATACCTGATGGTATCTCGAAAATCCATTGATGAAGGTATATATCTCAGATCCAAAAACACCTTCAAGGATTTCCTTCATGAAAGGCAATGGGAAGGGATCAGTGACATAGGATGCATTACGTACTCAGTAGTCTACGTAAATATGGATGCATCCATATTTATTGATACTAATCACCATGGGACTAACCCATTTATATTCATCAATGGGGTTGATTACTCTAGCATGTATCATACTATTGATTTCCTCTTTTATATGCACTCATATATTGGGATTCATTCTATATGGCCACTTTCTGACTGGTCAAGAGTTGTCAATCAACTTGATAGGCATCTTTACTATGGATGAATGGACACCCTTTATTTTTTTGTAATTTCTTAGAAATGCATCTTGATATTCCTTTAACAACTCAAATATTTTTGAAATCTTAGCATCAATCCAATAATTTCCTATCATAGCCATCTTCGGTTCTTGCTCTATGCTAATATTACACTAAATAATTTGAATGGGACCACTATAAGGGTTATTTATATTATCACTAGTATTAAAAACAAATTATGTGACATAGTCTGTAGAGACATCCAAATAGGTTGTCAAAGGATCAAGTGGATTTGATCCTTCACCTTCTTTCATGCGAAACACTAGCTTCTATTTACCTAGATGTATTTATTCATGTTGGTCTTGATCAAGGACTGGTTCTAGTGTGGAGACAAATTATGTTGATGATTCATTGAAGAGATGTAGAGGTTGGTTAGGAATATGATGGATATTATTTATATGATCTTCAATGGGACTAGAGTCACTAGTAATTGCTTCATGTATGGCTTAGAGGGTGAGGCATAAATCCATTCTTCAAAAAGAATAAAATAGGTTAGATTTCATGTTTTCCTTCAAGATATGCCAAAATTGAGTTCCCATGTGTCATTATAAATAAAAATACCATGCCCTTAACCAGGTACATAAAGTTTCATAGAATACATGCACCCAAAATTACTCTGGTAGGTATGACTCCTCATTTTTTCATATTTGCTTGCAAGATTCTCTATGGGATTCAAGTGTTAGTACTCTATTATAGTTGATTGTTCCCCTAACTTTGTTGTCATGATAGAATCAATGATGTAAGGTAGATCATACTTCATCCCATTGAAGGAGTCATTGATGATGGGTTCACCACCATCTTGCCATAATACCATCTAAGAGATGAACTACTAACCTCATATGATCACTTTCAGTGTCATAGAATTCTTCAAGCTCTTGTATGAAGTCACATAACTCTATTTAAGCATGTAACTATGGAGCCTTATTGAGTATTTCAAGAGGTGCTTCTATGATTAGCCCCCTCATGACTTGACCAATGATAAGTCATATGAACCTATGACATTATGAAACTAGCATGGGATGATCTCCCGACTTCCAATTACACTACACACTAGTCTAGTGAGGTCATAATTACTACGTGCCCAATAATTACAAGAATTACTTGTAGTTTTAGAGAGGGAATGAGCGTCCAACCGTATGAGAATGCCATCAAGATTTAGATCCCTTTTCTCATCATATCTGGAAAGTAAATTATAGATGTGGTTAATGTCTTCTTCCATATTGATGGGTTCTATATAAGGGGGCCCCTATGTTTGATCCAAAGGAATAACAATGCATTAGTTAGTATTCTAAAAAATAATATATCACTTATTAAGACTCAGATCTACATTATTTTCATAGCATGAAGGCCATCCCAATAAATTTGGGAAGTCATTTGCCTCAACTAATTCAAGAACCTCAAAATCCACCTTGAAGGGCAATTCAAGTATATCAACTATGGCATTCTTAAGGACACCTATTGGTAAATCATGAGTCTTATTAGCCATGAATAACATGTGATGTGATAGTTGTAATACTGGACTAGCCATTTTTCTCAAAGCATCTTTGTTGAGGACATTAAATTTTATGCCAGTGTCAACTAGTATGTCCTAGATTACCCATCCTTTGATGGTAGCATTGACTAATATCTCTCTATCTTCTAGGGTAGAAAGGTGAATAGGAGTGCCTTGCCTCCAAGCATGATTTAGGTGATGATCCTCAATTTGTCAAGTGACTTGAGATTGATCATTATTTAGTGTTTATGTTTTATTCTTAATCCAAGCACTCAACTATGGGATAATGTCCTCATCTAGCATGCACTTTCATAGTTAAAAGTCATCATGTACCACATTATATGGTTCAACTACCTTTTACATAGTAGTACATTACATTACTTCTTTGACTTTAAGGAATTTAATCTTTCTTTAGATTTCCCATACCAATTACATCTTATCTTAGAGGACATTTTTCTATTTTTGGGTATCAAGATACTTTCTTACTTGTGGTTCTTCACGCTGAACTTTTTTAATATAATTTGAGATACATTGAGATTGCCCTCCACTATGTGTGGTAATATTCACTTGTTGAATATTTGGGTTTCTTAAACGTGTGTGCCAATGTGGTTTATCAACTCATATCATGTCATCATCTTTTTAATTTCATGCCTTAATGATATCTATGTACAAGTTAGTACATTATTCCAATTAATGGTCCTTTTAACAGAAAGCACATGTAGGCTAGTCCAAATAATCTCTTTGGTAGTGGTTTGGGGATCCAAATTTGAAACATGTCCTAGGTAGGAAATTACCACCTCCTCATCCTCTTCCTCTTCCTTGACCCTAGTAGCCACCATTATCTTTGTTATTGGCTACAAAATTTTGGCACACACCGCACACTCATGCTTCAAGGATGTCACTAATATGTGTGTCAAATATCTCAATTCTAGTGTCCCTTACTAGCTCAGTCTCTGATTCCACACTATCTATGTCCCAATTATGTATGTTTACTTCATCTAATCCAAGAGAATAATCACACACTATGGATGGGGATCCTAGTTGGTTCAGACTTGGTTCTTAAGTTCTTATCATCCAACTAGTTTCTCCTTTGTATGATATTAATGGCATAGGGTATAGCTCAAAAGTGATGTGGTCATCTTTGTGTGTCTCCACTTCCCTATAGATCCTAAAAACAATTTTTGATTTTTTTAAGTCCCTTCTTATGTTGATAACTCCTATAATCCTTTACTAAGCTTCATCATACTTACACTTCCACAATGCCCACTAACTAGATACCATTCTGAACCCACAATATTTTACCAACTTTTTTTCACTCCCCTCCCAAATGTGTAGCTCATGCACAAAAGTATTTATCTCTCCATTGACATAGTCTCAAGTCCAAAATCAAAAAATAACTTCTTGATTTCTAAAGTAAAATGTCTAATGAAATAACCACATGATTCTCAGATGAACAAGAACTTAGCTTCTTCAAGACATGATTAGGTGGTTATAGCATACTCCAAAATTTAGTTGTTCAAAACTCCTTTCCACCAAATTTCGATAGCTCTAGTCCATAAAGTTTCAAGTCATACTAAATCTATTTATTGGTCTAAGGTCTAAAACTATCTTCTCCCAAGGTTTCAAGACCATCCTTGAACATATGTAGAGATCCATGTGTGCAAATGAACTGGGATCTCATAAAATAAATTTTCATACAATACACTATAATATTATACTCTACCCACTACCATGTGAAAACCCCTTGTAGGGAACTATAAAATTATCTTCAACTCTGGTAATCCATTGTTCTATATTCTCAAGAGTAATGCACTCAACAAATTTCCATGACTAAGAAGAAAGTGATACATGTCCTAGTAATGGAACCAAAATTGTGAGGTTTTTATTGTTATTATAACTTTGGCACTAGAATCTAACCCAATAAGCTAGTGCACTGTCCCTTTCACATAAGACTATAGTCTGACATGCTTACCCAAAGTGTGCATCTAGAGACTAGTTCCCACTTATTTTGTTGTATATTTTTATTAACTTAGTCATATTATTCCCTTAATATGTAACTAAATAGACATTATATACAAGCATAGGTAAACTACCTTTATTCTAGGATTATCAAGCTCATCCACCTTGATTACTCAAACTACTAACATTTCTAATTAAATTTGTTACCTTAGAAATAGATAAAGATAAATTAGATTTCATAGTAAGCCTTTCTCAATATGACCAAATCAATATAACACATTAATTAGTTATGAACATGAGGTTATATAATATCTACAATTCATATATTAAGCATAAAAATCCATTAGGCAACAATCCCCCCTATAGCATTTTACAACAAGGGGTATTTATATTTCTTTATCCCTGAATAAGTTTTTTACAAAAATAATGATAGGAGCAATTATCCAACAAACTCTCAATAGACTTAGAGTCATGGAACTCAATCAACTAACTTCTCCGAAGGACCTGAGCCTTTTTTCCCCTTATATACTCAAGATATGTTGGATCCTTGTTTCCATGTATTTCTCTCTTTATGGGTCGGTGCAAAACTCCTGTTAAATAAGGTCGGGGTGACCCGGTAAGAACTATTCCTTAACCTCTCCCACTTCCCATGCACTCCCCTAGTCTTACACTATAATTTTGAGTCCTATTCTCTCAAGTTCCTCATGACAATTCTCCTTTGACTAGGTCCTCTCATGTTGGTACTTTTGTGCCTTTGTCCACTCACGCCCTGTACATCGTGACAAGTGTACATCGTAGTAGTTTTTTAATAAAATATGGGTTCATGAAACACATGGAAATTTGAATGGGTATATCAAATAATTTAGGATAGGAAATGAAAGGTCAATAATTTTAAATATCCATAGTCTCTTTGTAGCCTATATATATATCATGATTTTGTAAAGGAAATGTTAGTTAAAGTTATAGAGTATTTTTAAAAACTTTTTAAATTTGTATTCTTTTATAAAACATCTTCTAAATTTATAAATACATCTTGAGCTTAGTATATATTCCTTGTGAATGAATGTATTCGCACATAATTTTTATGTTTTAATTTTTAAAATTATAAGAATGATAATGAGTGCATATACATTAGTGATGAGTAAGACAAAAAATTTACGTGTGACATTGCACTAAGTCTAGCTTGAATTATGTCTATACTTTTTGGTAAAAAATAAGATTCCCATCATAACAGTTCATAGACTACAACACATGGAAAGTTTTTATGGGATATCCTAGGGACCGTTACTAATAATGGTTCCATTATCGAGACCTAAATATGTTGAAATGATTACCTAGTCAAAACAACCTTAAAAACTGGCTAGATGTGAGGATACATAAATTGATAGAGGAAAAAGTTATAATAATATGAGTGTCTATAGAGGGGATTATTTATAATCATATCCATGGATAAATATATGAAATATTCTAGTGTGATTTACCTAATTTATAACTAGCATGGCTACTCTAAACTCAAATATTATTTCTTTAGACCCTATAAAAGAGAACATTTTTATAGAGTGATTAAAATTTGAAATGGTTGTGCAACCTAGACACTAAATGGACCCATGTGATTAACCATTGGGTGTATAGTAAATTTTAAAAGTACATTGCATAATTTACTATTTATGGGTATATTTCATTTGAATTTGCATATGATTCTTTTGTTAGAGTGATTATAGGTAAAATAATTGACTCTTTGTGTTTTTGAAAATGTTAGGTATGGAAAATTTTGTGGTGTCAATTATGTTGGATATAAATCTTATTTAGATCATTTAGGCTATTTATTTTTATCATATGTCTCTCTTATATTATTATTATTATTATTATTATTATTATTATTATTATTATTATTATTATTATTATTATTATTATTATTATTATTATTATTATTATTATAAATGCACTTTATATTGAATTTATGAGATGCCTCCCACCTCTCTTGCCCACTTATTGGATTTGCGAGTTATTTGCACAAGTAACTTACCCCCCCCCCTACACCACATAATTCTCCCCAACTCTATTTTGGAGTAGGAGACATGGAATACACTAAGGATGCCTTTTAAGGTCATGATGGGATTATTTTAACTCCCTAATCCTTCCTCTTGCTCTATTCAAATATCCCTCTCTTCCTCTCTTTTCATCTTGTCATTCTAAAACAATCTTTCTCTTTGCATTCTTGTGATACCTCTTTTGGCTCTATGTCACTATTATTTCTTTATCTCTTTACTTACTCTTTCCATTTTATTGGGATTTCATTATTTACAAGGATTATAATAATTTTTTGAGTTTTTATCCATTTGATGATTTTCTCACTTGTCAAATCTCATCTCAACCTTGTGGTTTGATTTCTTTGTCAAGGTTATATTGATTCAATTTTCTCTATCATTTAAAAAAAAAATTATACATTCTTGGAAATAAATCTTTTATGGTATGAGATCTCATGGTCTTTTTATGTTTAATTTTGAGATTTTTATAGGTTAGTGAATAAAAAAGACGTAAATCATGTTATTTTTTCTCTTAATCCATTTGTTTTAGCACATTTTATTTTTAAACCTATTTTTTTGCAGGTTGCACAAGGAATTTTTTAAATCCAATATTATGATTTTTTTTCTTATTTTAATTATTTTTATAGGCTTAATAGCAATAGAAACAACCAAGTAATTCTCTATATTATTATTTGCACATCTCTCCTATTCTAGTCTTTGTGTTGAAGATTTATATTATTTTGGTCATTTATTATATTTAATATTATCCTGTCTCTTTGATGTGTGCATTTATTATTATTATTATTATTATTATTATTATTATTATTATTATTATTATTATTATTATTATTATTATTAATTCACTTTATCCTAGATTTATGAGGTGTCTCTCACCACTTTTGTCAACTTTTTAGATTTGGGAGTTATTTATACAAGTAACTTCCTCCCCCCACATGTCAGACACTTCTCCTAAATATCTTTGGGAATATGACACATGGTACACACTAAGGAGGCCTTGTAAGTTCATGATGTGATTCTTGTAACTTCTTTATATTTTCTCTTTCTCTATCTAAAGATCTCTCTCCTGGTCCCATTTCATATTATCATTCTAGAACAATCTCTTGCATTCTTGTGATTCTTCTTTTAACTTGAGTCCTCTCTCTCTCTCTCTCTCTCTCTCTCTCTCTCTCTCTCTCTCTCTCTCCTCTCTCTCTCTCTCTCTCTCTCTCTCTCTCTCTCTCTCTCTCTCTCTCTCTCTCTCTCTCTCTCTCTCTCCTCTCATCATTGTCTATCTATTC